>MU160722.1:34440-46293 GCA_015888305.1 Antheraea pernyi | reverse complement strand
AGCTAAGCTAACTATTCATACATATATGAGTTGTTGAAACATATATGTGTACCAAGCACACATACCTCAACAACTCTTATATATATTTCGTATCGGATAATTTTCTAAACTATTTCAGTTTGATAAGGGAAAAAATAAAACCCTTCCACTTGCATGTGTAAGCGTGTATGCGTGCACGTGTGTGGAGGTGATATGTGAAATGTTGTCGCAGTGATGTAAGATTTTGTGTCACTGTATCGCGCGAGCAGCGCACTCAAGGGCTCCACGCCGATGTAACGGAGGTAGGTTCTAGCCGCTGACGAGGGGCCCTAATCTGGTGTGCGGGAGCGAAATTGACCCCCAGACCCCTGCGGCGTGATCTGTGGTTACGCGGGCGTGAGCATGAACACGCCCTGTTTGGAGAACTCTTAAAGGATAGGAAACACGTGGAGTCAATTATCTGTCATCAACTGATCCTGCCTCTTTCTAGAAATTGTACTCCTTGTGCGTGTATAGTATTTTTCAGTGTGATTATATCTAAATTCGCAATGCAGTTTGCAAACCGGCATGTATGTATTTATTAATATTTTGATTTCATTTTAATTTGACCGCATTAGTAGTAATTTCACGCTGTTGAAGGCACTAATGCGGGCTTTTGCATTAATATATAAATGTAAATGTATATTTTCAGATGTAAAATTCATAAGTTCTCGGCGTCGAGGTAAAACTTTACTCAGTGTCGGTGGCTACACGTTTTTCCCTAAATGGGTGAATGAACCAAAAATCACTTGGGCTTGCTCCACACACCATTGCCGGAATTGTCGGGCCAGTGTTCATACCATCAATAGTGAAATTGTCAAAATAAATAACGTACATAATCATTAATTGGAATAATATTATGATATTATAAAAGTTTCAGGTTATTTTTATTTATTTTACTTTAATAAACTTCAAATTCTGTGAAAATTCAAAAATCGAAATTGAGCGCTTGGCAAATCTTCTTCTTATTCAAAGCTAAAAGAAATATATTTCTTAATTTAAAAAAGACTATATCATAATAGTATTAAAAAAACAAATGTTATTATAGAATATACTTATCGTTTTGCTAACCAACCTTCTAGCTAATTTTATATACCTTTTATCCTTTTTATATCTAAACATCTTTTTGCTTTTTTTTTGAAGGGTTCACTTCGATCCCGTGGAACTATACACATGTATTTTTTAAGACTCATTTCTTAGCATTCCATGGATTCACAGTGCGGGTGCCGGATCCATCGCGTGGCAGCGAGAGAAGCTCCGAATAGTTCCCGAGACTTGTGACATGGATGTAGGTTTAACGGGCCCCCTTCCGAATTACATCAACATTCACCGTTACTTCTTGTGTTTCTTTTCCTGTCCATATAAATCTAGTATAAATACAGCTCTAAATACTCGTTCTAGTGTAGAACTCGCTAGGGACAGATCAAGGTCTTTTAATAGATTATAGATAGATTTTGCTGGTATATCTCTCGTTCTCACTTCTAAAACGTATAAGTTAACGTACATAACCGATTTTTTGTGTCCAGTGGAGCCGCAAGTGCGTTGTCAGCCTGTGTACGGGGGAGGGGGTGTGGAAAAAGGGAAGGGAAAGGGAGAAGGGAGGTGGGCCTCCGGCGCTCTTACTAACCGAACGAAACGCAACAATGCAAGCACTATTACTTCACATCGGTTTTTTGTGGGTCCGGTGGTACTATGCCGGGTGAGCCGACCCATTCATGCTGAAATTACTAATAGCTACAGCTTTACCATCTACAAAAGCTTCAGAAATCTAAGAAATTATATTAAACACAATTTTTCATCGTTAAGCATATGGAATTACTTTAACCAGATTCGGAAACTTGAAAGTGCACAATTTTGAACAATGTTTATTAAAATCATTATAGATTTTAAGAACTTGTGTTTAGCAAAATAATTTGTTACAAGTCCTTTATACTTAAATGTCACACACATATGAAGATTGGTCAATAAGTTTCATAAAAATGTGTGTAGGAATTCATTCAGTTTAACGTCGAAGTTTATAATGATTCAACAATTATATGATTGAGTTATTTTAAACAATTATAACATACTCAAAATCCGGTTACAAATACCACGATCAACATGTCTTTGAATCTTATGTTTATTATGTCTTTCGGTGATGAAAAATATTGTGATAATTGGATGACAAAGTAATTTATAATACTACGTTGAAAATACGAAAAGAATTTTTCAACTCTCACTGGTAGTTATAAAGATTTGCAGGCTCGTGTAAAAAGAAAAACAAACAATGTCTTGAGCTCTATAGATATACAAATAGATGTAACTAAAAAATAATATTTATCAAAAACCATTTTTAATTATAGAGATAGTCACATACAGTATAGTTTTTATTATTTATAAACAACGAAGGTCTCTGTATGCTTCGTGAGATGAGTTTCTCAGTGTAGACAAAGCTTGCTCATTTCAGGCGTTAAATGTCCGCATGTTACGAACCACATGGCGAGTGAACGCCAACATTCTCATGAACATCTGTTGTGTGGTATACGTGTACATTTTAGAGTTTAATTTCTCTGATGCATTGTTATTTCTATTGTTTAGGTTTCTGTTGAAAAAGATTAAAATATAAAATCATAACTTGGGTCCATTGTGCAGTAATGGGTAATATAAACATTTGATCTCTTGTGTGATCTACTCGTACTAATTAATTATATTAGCTTTACAAATCGTTAGTGAATCATTTTTACCGTTACTTTATAAGATATACTAATTTGAAAGATATTTAAAGCATGTATTATCAGGCAGTACGATTTTATTAAGAAATGTTCTAAAAAAGTTTCCTGTGGTGATTTTATTATACCATTAATTTGCAAGTACTTCATTAGAAATGTCAAAATATTTTATATTGAATATTTTCAGTTCAAATCCCTAATAGCAGCAGACAAGAAAGCATACAGGACTCGGCTATCATTTTGGAATTCGGTAGTGGAACAAACGGTGCCTATATTTCGACCACCGTTGGTCTTAAGGACAATACAATTATTCTTCTTAATGTCAGTCTGTTCGAGCACGTAAGTATACTATGTTTATTAATATAGACACCAAGAGTTGTTGGAGTGATCTTGGAACGTGGTGTAATGGTTTTAATATTTTGTTCTATATTTTACAATATTGGTGGTGTTTTACGTAATATAGTTTGGTTATTGTGCACAAGTGATGCGGATGGAAAATAACACCACGGAGCATCGATTCTGACTTGCCACAAAATCTCCTTAGAAAGTTCTAACAAGACTGCCACCATCTTTTGCGGGGTGGTAGGGTTTTACAGCCTGACTGGGTCGCAACCACCATGTATATGGCGAAAAAACCCGTCATAGTGATTCGCTTCTGCGGATCGCGTTTCGGGATCAGCCTTTGCATATACAGCTTTTCACAGGCTGGCATGACGGCGGCAACCGGCGTTTGGGCTATACGGTGCTTACCATCATGTATAGTGCATTTTGCCGTGCTACAATAAAAAAAAATCTTCGTGCTATCGCAAGAAACTTGTAATATCATTATCTACTTGACAATCGTAGTAATAATAAACTAGAAGACAGGTTACCAAAAATAAAATAAATAAATGTAGACACCCATTAACAGTACGTACCACGTTGAAAAAGGGTTCAATTGAACTTTGAAGACATTAATTAATTCAAAACGTTGAGAGGCTTTTGACAACCCTCATCTTTCATTTTTTTAACGTGAGGAGACTCTACATTAGTCACCATTCACCCACTCCCGCAGTGCAGAGGTGGATAGTATTAGACTTTTACTCAATGCAACGGTGCGGTGAACCGTCTGCCAAGCTAATGGGAATCATGGTATCCCTCAAGGTATCCCGAATCCACCGAAGGAGACGTCTCCTCCAACCGTCATAAACTAGTATTTTATAATGAGGTCGTAACTTTTTAATGAGGCTTTCTCCCTCCCTACGACATAAAGCCCTTCTGGTAAGCAGAGGGGTATCACGAGAGGCGCCATCAATTACTATACATCCTTGCCTGGTACTGAGTACCGACTCCCAGGAGTGTTATTTGGCATAAATCCACAATTTTCCTCTAGTACTCGAGTACGATGTAGCTTTTCATCACGAACTGTGGTCTTGACGGGCAACTTAAGGCTTCTCTAAAGAGAGCTATTCACCTCATCACGAATGTTCAACCCTACTAAAATACTATAACTGATATGCTAGAATTCCATATTAGACTTAATAAGGTTAGCAGTAATTATACCCTTTAATGTAAACACACAACTAAAACATATTACCCTCTGGGGCCATCACAAGAGAATTGATGTTGTTACATGAATTATCATATAATTTAACTAGAAATAACAACGCCATTGTAGTCCAAACATGACCTTTATCAAAACTCTCTATTATCGTAAGTACAGAGAGTTTGTTTAGACTTAAAGGTTGGAAGTTACGTAAATATCAACGCGCGTGGGTAACGCTTTATAGAAACTATAAATGTAAATCGGTAGATTATGAGAAAATGTGGTGGCAGTTCTTTTATAACTTTATTTGTATCACTTATTAGAGTACAATGTAAATAAAAAGTATAAAAGGTTAATCTGTTTGAAAATGTTATTATCTCACATCCTTTTAAAATGTGATATTTCGAAAAGTATTATAGAGTTTATTTTAAATATACACAAATGATTAAGATCTGCATACAACTAAATACTGAAATAAAATTTATTAAAGTTATTTGTTTCATACAAAAGAAGGTCCATAATTAAAGAAAATGCAGAAAAAATGCATACTTATTACTTTTTTAATTTTAAGTCTCAAAATGTAGTAATTAATACGAAAATACATTGGAAAATAACTGTTTTTTATCATGGTAATCATTGTATTAACGTTACGGATAAAGTATAAGTAGCTATCAAAACTTTAGAGTTGAAGAGACTGCAAAGCTTTAATCAATAGCTCTTATCTGCGGTTCCCAAATACAGCTGGCAGTTCCATTATCACTTAGTACTTCAGTTCATTAATTCAGGCTATTGACTTTATTGTGTAAGTAAATTTCAGTATTTCGTTAGGATGGCTTTCCAAGAAAAAACATTAAAATTGACAAGACGTACAGAAAATGAACTCTATTTTCCTGTAACGATTCATAGCGCAATTCAAGAATGTATTGTTATATAAACACAATGTGATTTTTCAGCAACAATGTATTCTTTATGTGGTTCCCGACGATGGTAAATTCATTCTACAATTCTTACACGGACACTTCATTAGGTTTCTGTGAGAAAATTATAGCGAATCTTACGAGTTCTAATATTACAGAAACCGTGAGTACCAGTAATGAATTCTTAATGAAACATTGTTTTTAAGATTGTTAGCTTGTAATTACAATCCTAAATGGTTATAAGTAAGGTAATCATTCTTGTGTTCATATACGTTAACTTATACTTTCCATATTATGAGTGCTATCATTTAAATACTTAAGGGTATTTGCAGCTAAGAAAGTAAAAGATTTTAATACAAACCGTAATTATAGTATCATACAAAAACAATCTCGATTGAACTTCTTATAACCTCACATTTCTCCGAACTTAAATCCGTTCGTTAATGCCACTTTAGAGTCTAAATTAGCTTTGTTTGAATTTTAAGAATTAATCCAAAAAATTGTATTATTTCAGGAAATTTGCGACGACACTATATCGTACAATACCATTTATTCTGGGATGGCTTTTAGTACGTTCTTCACGATTGTCAACTACGCTAGTTCACGCCTCGCTTCCTGGAGGAAGATTGTACTTTTAAGTACTCTCGCTATATCCGGAGTTAGTGCAGTCTTAGTTGACATTATATACCAGCCTATAGTCAGTATGATCTTCTTCATATTGATACAACTATCGGGGATCCTCGTTGGTAACGTTGCTTCATACTTCGTGGATTTATATCCAACGTCTTACAGGCAAAGTATATTTTATTTTAAATTGATATATTTATTTTTCAGATAACTGTAACAATTTCAATCGTGAGTGGCAGTCAGGTGTTTATATCGCTGCCATCATACCTGTGGTTATAATGTGGTCACAGTACCTCTGTTATAGTTTGAAATGTATCATCATCATCAGCCTGTAAGCCAGCCCACGACGTACTGGCGATTTCAAACTCTAATAAATCCATAGTTCTATATTTTTCCACATACTGTGGTGCTACAATCACATTTCTCAGATTCAGGTTTCCTCACAATATTTTCCTTCACCGTCAGCTGATAGTGTTACTAATTTATATTAGTTAGTTTAAACGTATTCCAGACAATTCGTTGGAACATGTTAAAGTTTGAGCCTGCGGATATCGTATACCAATAGCAAACCATTAATCCGTCACGACATCAACAGTGCATATTTACTTGGGAAATTTTCGCAGGCCATCATGACAGCGACAAGTTCTGTCGATTGATAGTAGATTTTTTGGGCATGACTGTTGTTTTCCAATCACATATAATTGACGTCACTTACAGTGTTGTTACTGGTCGTCCTACAACAAAAAAATAATCTAATAAAATACTAACTTTTGCTTACTGCTTTATTCGTATTAATGTCGATTAGAATTATCCCGCAGGAACTGCACTTTTTTTCTAGATGAAAGCCACCTTGTGTTCTTTTTTGAAACCTTGACAACTTGTGCGGAAAATTTCGTGATTACTATTTACAAGTTACGGCGTGAAAGCGTAACAAATAAACTCACCATCGCATTTATAATATTCGTTACGAAGATATGGGCAGTGATGGATTAGAGAATATTAAGTTCTGAATGAATTAAACTCTACGTTTCCATTACGAATTTGAATAATACGAATGGTTTAAAGATAAGAGATAGGACAATGGTATTGGTAGGTGTCTGAGTGTGCTGCGTGGGAGGAGCAACGTCGCACTCTGGCTGCGGCGGTAGGGCAAGACCTCTCACTGCCGAGCGTGGTTGCGGCCATGCTCGGTAGTGAGGATAACTGGAATGCAATGGCCTCCTTCTGCGAGGAAGTCGTCTCGCAAGATCCTCAAATTGACCCTCTCCGCCAACGGAGGACAGGCAGGAGGAGGCGGCAGTTTGACCGCCTCCTCCCACCGTAGCTGGACCTAGGGAAGATGGGTCGGGGGGCCCATCTTCCTAGTGCACAGGTCCGGTGGACGGGGGAGACGGCCGGTGTGTACCCGGCTGTCTCCTGACAGGACGAGGCCCGGCGGCAGCAATATCGCTGCTGGGCCAACCGCTGGGGCGGCACGATGAAGTCTATAGAGATCTCGTGCCGCCCCAACTTAGCGGTAGACGTACATCGTGGGGTTTTAGTCCGTGCGAGACGGACATAACCCACCCTCTCCCCCAAGAGGGTGGTGTGTCCATATGGGATTTCCCCACGTAAAAAAAAAAGTTGCGGTGGTGAAGAAACGCGTTTTGTAGATGAAGAAGTCTTTACAAGCACCTCCTATAATTCACCGCTTCTAGACGATTGTCTATAAAGGCATTAGGTAATTCCATCACTAAAGTTCGGAGATGTTTCCTTTTTTAAATTCTTTATAGATTTTAACATTTGACGACAATCTTACACGATGTTAGAAGACGGTTTGGTTTAAGATAGTAAACACAGTAAAACAAGAAGGGGACTGCTTCTTAGCCGTAGCTAACGGAACGCACCTTTAAGTGACCAGCGAGATAGACTTCCAAAAAATCCTACCTACATGCATAGACTGATATAAGCTGATTACGGTAATAACATACAACGAATTAAAGTAAAAACACGTAATTGTGTTTAAGGTAAAAACAGCGGGTTGTAGCGAATTTCCATTCCCAAAGGTGCTAAATTCTAGCAAACAGAAGCCTTTTTTGCGCTCGTCCATTAAGCCTTACAAGTGATTGATTGACATAATTGTCTTATCTTGTACAGGGGTCTAGGGACAAGTTTAGGCTTAATGTTTGCCAGAATAACATGTCTCACGGGAGTGAATATTGTCGGAGCCGCTATAGTCGACCACTGCAGCATGACGTTTTTTGGATGGGCTATTTTTGTATTTTGTAAGTAATTTTGTACATTACTCTTTAAAATTAACTAAACAGAATGATTACAAATAAGTAGTGATGTCAGTGCTGTCCCGAGAACGTAGTTTCATCGAAAGTTGGTAATGAATAATTGGAAACATGGATAGACGAGAATAACCTAACGAACTTAAAAATTAAAAAAATAAATCTTGGGCCTTCATACCAAAATTATCGCTAAAAAGGACGCTAAGAAAGGTCGCATATTGTATATATTTAATATCATTTTAAAATTATGTATTCCTTTAAATATCATGTTTTTTCTCAAAATATTAAGAACTGTATGACAGACACGCCATCTATTTCATGTTTAACTAAGTATTATCTACAGTAAATATTATAATCAATATTGTACAGATATAAACGTACTACATTTTTGTAGGCATACCTAATAATCTATACATATAATAAAAATGAAGTGTCTATATGTAATATCAAAATACCATTTTTTTACTGATTAGGTATGAAAGTATAGGCGCTACTGATTTAAAAAATGTTCACTGTAAACAGGTGCGTAAGACGTGCGTTATACTGGACTCCATGAATAAATATAATTGAAATTCATATATCTGTATCTATGTTTGTAATTTCAATTGTATTGTCTTTTTGGTCCTTTTGGCGGCCATTTTGATTTATTTACCGCACTTTCGTCTACATAACTTAGTAATATATAAGAATACTCTATCAAGTTCAATGAGCACTACTTAAATTGTTAAATATTAAAAACTGGTTACACAGACCGGTGTCTAGATATTGCCATGAACTTGTGTTATTTGACTTCTATATTTTGTAATATTGCTAGTATTTTATGTACTATAGTCCGGTTATTATACACTAGTGAATTGAATGGGAACTATTACCACGGAGCATGAATTCTGAAATGCCATGAAACTACCTGGAAGGTTCTAAGAAGGAGGCCACCATATCGTCAGAACATTAAAATTATCACAAGAAACTATTAATATTGTTTATTATCTACTCGACAATGGCAGTCATAATCTAGAAGATTGGTTGCCACAAAAAATTAATCATCATCCTCATCAGCCTTTAAGAGACCCGCTGCAGCGTCATAGACCTCTTACCAAAGGAAGCTATGGGCATAACTACCACGCCAGCTCGCAGTACTAAAAAAACATTTCTAAGTTACCGGTTTCCTCACGATGTTTTCCTTCACTGTCAGCCGATAGTGTTACCGATTTAAAATAAGAATGTACGCGAATTTCGAAAAATTTGTTGGGTCCGTGATTCAAATCTGCGGGTATTGGAATAATATTCCCCTGCGACTTCTAAGCTAAATAACGTTAGACCTCGATTGGCAATAACTGATGATTTAAGTGACAGTGGTAACACCGTTAACTAGATACAATGTGAAAAGGAAATAATATTGCAAACGAATGCAAATACATCTCAGCTTGTCCATGATCAAATCGTACCCACACTTGAAAGCAAGTGTTTAACTTAATTAAAAGCTTAATCCCATAAAAACTCGTTCTATTTTCTTAATTGCTAAATTTTAAATAATTTCTAAATTCTGATGTATCTGCACAATTCTAAGGCAAGCTAGATATTGTCCAATTATAATTTACCTTGCCATTTGTAGTCCACATAATTTTTTCCATGTCTATTGATGGTCCAGTAATATCTAATGTAACATCTGTACCAGAAACGGCCACTATCAAATATTCCATATCGTCATCGACTAAAAACTGTAATACAAGATGAAATGTTGAATTAATTAACGATATCATGCTATTGACTATTGGACCAAGCCATCGTACTAATTCGTACGTATTTATAATTATATTTTACGTATATAATACGTATTCAGGGGTCATTCAATATAAAGAAGCGGGGTTAATGATTTGTTTTTATTGTAGCACGGCAAAATGAAAGCACTATGCCTGATGGTAAGCACAGTACAATCCAAAAACTATGGCGACCGCCGAGTGACACACTATCCATCACCGATCGCCGCTGTCATTCCAGACTGCGAAAAGTTTAGGATATGCACAGGCTGATCCCGAAGCGCGACACGTAGAAGCGAATTACTATGACGGGCTTTTTCGCCATATACATAGTGGTTGCGATCCAGTCAGGCTGTAAAACCCCACCACCCCGCTTTCGCCATTGCCTCGCTCTTTATTCAGCAAGGTGCACCAGGTGCAGCTCACCTGCTAGCTTGGATGCCTCAAGTCTTATGATGTTATTCAACACCCCTTACGTTGATTTGTTTATTTTCTTAATAAGTTGAGGGATCTGAACGTGCAGGTGTGATATCTAGGGCGCGCGGTTTTATCCACTAGTTTACCAATTATCCTAGTAGGGAACCGCTATTGGATAATTACTTTATCTGAATATATACAAATCCAGTGTTATAATGTTTGTCTACGATGTACTCTGAAACTACTCAACCGATCTTTATGAAAGTTTGGCATTTACGTATAATTTGGTCCAACTTGAGAGATAGACTAATTTATATTTCGATTAAAGGCCTAAATATAAATTAAATTACTGTTAATATTGATTATTGTTATTAATTGTAAGTTTCTTCAGTCTCGAACAGATGGCGCTTTAGATTAGTTTGTTGCAAAAAATAACTGTCGGCTAGTTGCCTACAATGGCGACCATGAATCAATAAGAAAACCAGAACAGATTAAAAAATTTACTAATATAAATGTTTATGAAAGCATAGGAAGGGGGTAACGGAATTACTTACTTGGGCTGACCAGGGCGGGGGGGGGAGTTGGGGTTGGAAATTACAAAAATTCCGCTTGATCGACCCCTAAGGAACAACTACTGACTCGCTACTATTGTCTTATGCTCATTACCTAATACGTGATACTGTAAATAAACATAAGCGCGCGCTCTTCTTGACTTCAAAAATAAATATAACTGAAATTTATACATTTGTATGCATGTAATTGAATTGAATTATTTTGCCTTTTTAGTCAATTTGGCGGCCATTTCGTTTTATTTACAACAATTGCGTCTACATAACTTAGTAGCAGTGCTTGCATTGTTGCGTTGTTGCGTTTCGTTCGGTCAGTTAGAGTGCCGGAAGCCATCGTCCCTATATTCACATATATATAAATGTGAACACTATAAGTATACGTACCAAATCAAAATAAGATAAAATAAATGATAGTGAAAATTATAGTTATTATGATAGGCGAAAATATTTTACTTTCACAATATTACAACGTTAAGAAATTTACATGTTTACGTCGTAATGTTGGTAAACGACATTTTTATCTACTTCCCGTGTAACAACTATCAGCAACGACAGGGTTGCCATCTGTGAAAGCTTGTACTACCTAAATACATAACATATTTTCTATTCAGTGCAGCTGTTATCCACGATTTCCTAGATACGTACTTCGGATTAAATCTAAATTTCAATGCACGTTTTTTTAAAGAATTATGTGTAGTTATCAGGGAAAGTATGGTAATATCAAGTATCGTAATTCACTTATTTAACGAGTAAATTTATAAATATTTTCCAAGTAACATTAAATATTGGACAACTTTTCCAGAAAGATCACATAATAATGCAAGAATTCACCGATTCAATTACTTTTAATTAGTTTTATTCAGTAATGCAACTATTAGTTAAAAAATACCAAAATTCTGTAGTGTTAGAACTTGATTAATATATAAAAGAAGTAACCAATTTTTTGTATGGCACAGTTTATATAATATATTTAATGAATTAAAGAGTTCTTTTATTTATCATCTCATGATAAAAACAAACATTTATATCGAGATGCGAATGC
>MU160722.1:0-31828 GCA_015888305.1 Antheraea pernyi | reverse complement strand
GATAGGGGACCGGAATGAAACCGCCATAAAGGCAATAACGTCTAAAACAGCTAAATAAATATATATATATAAAAAATAAACTACCCAATAGATGCTCACAAATACGATTTTTTACTTACACATTAAACAAACGATAGAAAAAAAAATGGTGCGGACCGAGAGTCTGCAGAAAAGAAGAAGAAAAAAAATGATGGTTTAGTATTAGTCTTGCTTGCGTATGACTACATACAAGGAAACTGCTAAACTTACCTAAGACAGTGGTTTTTTATGTGCCTGTACAAGTCTTTATGTAAACAAGCATCTTAAGATGTTCAATGAAAGTGTAGGCTTCATTAAACATGTACTTTCCCTGCGATTTGTTATCTTACAGGATCTGTTTTAGCAAACGGCGCTTGATTAAGGAAAATTCGCTTATCTCTCTACTATATCAGCTAACTCGAGAGGTTAGGAGCGTCGCGTGATTTCGGATTTCCAGAGAACAGACTCGTCACGCACGCTATATTTCCACATAAATTACATCCTTTATATCTTAGGCAAAAGTAAAATCTCCAAAATTATCTAGTATTGACAATCTTCTTATTTTATCTTAGCATAGAAATAATGATTATATCATAACTACATTTAGGTGGTAGAGCCACGCTGAAGCCATTACTGGTTTCAGCATGAATGGCGTGAATTAACAGTGCTTACATTGTTGCGTTTCGTTCGGACAGTGAAAGCGCCGGAGGCCCACCTCCCCTCACTTTCCTCATCTCCGTTCCCCCTTCCCTTCCCCCTCCCGTAACACAAGCTAGCAACGCAACTCCCCTGGTGTTGCAAGTGTCTATGGACGTTGGTGATCACTTTGCACTTGTGACACACTTGTGTCCGTTGGCCTCCTATAACATAAAAAAAATATATACATCGTAAATTGTAGTATTTGATCACAATCTCATCTGGTGTTATATGGCGATGTGGTCTAATATGATAAACACGCAAAACCTAGAGACGACTGGCAACCAAGTGCTGCTGCCGGAACACACCAACCGGTGCCTGGCAGCAAATTTTTAATTTAAGGACGGTAACTAGCCAGGTGGACTTAGAAAAGCCCCTACCACCAGGCTATGATCTAATCACGACGTGTTCTTTCACCGATAGCTCCGATTCACTTGTAAAAAGTCGAACCCGCGTCCATCGACGCGGTATCTAACACGCTATCAATTAAGTCATTATCGCTTCAATCGCTTTGTATATCAATAAAGTTGGACGGTTTAATCTTCGATACGACTTTATGAATTTTAACGAAACATTCATAGGGTTTTTCTACCTTTAGTTAGCTACCACGTTCAAGTTGAAAGGTTATCGCCAAGCACCTGTAAGGTGTCCGACAGCTGTCTCTATAGCTATTCCGTTAACAATTAGCGTGTTTATCATCTTGGAATACATCCTCATTGACACCTATAAAGTATCATAAAAAAACTCTTGCTGATATATGGAATGCACTTTTTCGTAAAGGCTAAGTAGTACATAACATCTTACAAAGGTAGGTAACTTAAAAGACATAGAAGTTAAGAAATAATAATATTAATACAATTATAAAATAAAAAAGGGACAATTATGACAGACGATGTAAGTTAAGACACATAAATAAATACTTGTCGATTAAAGTTCATATTGATTTATTCATATTTATAGGTACATAAATAATAATAATATTGAAACACAATATATACACTTACAATTTACACTGATTATGTGCAAAACATAGGAATATCATTTTATTATTATCATTATACATAGTATAAAATAAAGTCCCCACCGCGTCTGTCTGTCTGTCTGTTCGCGATAAGCTCAAAAACTACTGAACGGATAAAGTGATTCACGAGGAACGTTTTGGTATATAATTTGTCAAGGATTTTATAAAAAGGGAGAGACTACGTCTACCGGGGCCGCTAGTAATACATAATAATAAAAATGTAATTACTGCAACAATGCACTCTCAGTTAGATAAAGCACGCTTTAAGTCGAGTCGAACCGAGAAAACACAATGCAGTGTCACCCATCTGAGCGTCACGGTTCACTTTTATTTACTATTCCAATGCTCCTAAAGAAGTCCCCAATTAATCCCGATAAAACATGTTTTTTTCACACCACGCACCAGCAAGTAAATAAATAAGCTCACTCAAAGGGAAAAATTATTTCACACAGAGTTTAAATCTTATTTAAAGGGCCAATTTTCAGAAAACCTATCGTTCGAGGAAGTATTTGAATTTAAACTTAATTAAATACATGTAATTAACTTACTTTCGCACCTACACTACTATTATAAATAAGTAAAGTCTGTGAGTTTGAATGTTTATTGAATTATATCTTATACCAACTGACCCGTGTCCACTTCGTTGGGCGGTAAACATTTTTACTTGTGATGAAGTTATGAGTGTAATTCAGTTAGTACTGTGTGCTATGTATTTTGATAAGAATTCATAATTGTTGTTGACAATATGACGAATAAACACCACTTAAAGATTGAAATTATTTTTTAAATATAAAAGACTACTTTTTGTGAATTGTATTTAATTGTATAATACATATGACGTCGTTGATTTTGTAGGCAATTTCAAACTCTACAATTTTTCTCTAGAACTCAATCATATATCTGTCATCGTTTAGGCAGCGTTTGTAAGAAACATTTTTTTCTCCGGTTTACTTTGCGAATCTGACTACCACAAAAAAGTCTTTTCGGGTTAATATATAGCCTATGATATATAGCCTCTTAAATAACGTGACTTGCTACTGGTAAAATAATTTTCGAAATCGGTTTAGTAGACCCAGATATTACCCCCTACAACCTCACAAACTCACAAGCTTTACCTCTTTATAATATTAGATAAACGAATAAACCGGTTTTTTTTAAATGCGTAAAATAAATTATCTCCCCAACACAAAGCTACGTTCGTACTGATGTTAAAGTGATTATAGTTCTTCATTTTAATATTGTTACTAGCTTTTACCTGTCATTCTGCTTGCGTCATTGTAGTAAAATATATTTTTCTATCCCTCAAAAAAAAATCCTCTTTGAAGTGAAACTTCTTTAGGCGCATGAGCGTAAAATTTTTACAGATGTAACGTCACGCAGGTGTGCAACGGAAGTGACGTCATTTACAGTAAACGCAGATTAAATAAATACTTTTTATTCTTATTTTCTTTTTTCTTGTTTGTATAAATATAAACAAGACTTATAAATTAGTTCGCCAAAGAAGTTTCACTTCTGACATGCGTACTTTGTACGCACGCACTTTTTTTTCTTGTAAAACAGTTTTCCTACGTATTTTTCTTTACCCTCGGCAACGTATATCCAAAATTAAATGACGATCTGTTAAAGACGTGAAACTTAATTAAGAAACATATATTATTGATAATATGAATTACGATAGCTGGTACCCGCGACTTCGTCTGTAACTGTTTAACAATGTAAATGTACAAAGCTATTGACATAAAAAAATTAAAATAAGGTATGCTTTGCTTAGAAAATGTCTTTGTAAACATAATTGTTCATTAAATTCCGCTTTCCGCCGTATGCGCATCACACCGTTTCTCCACGGCAACAAAACAAACATCGCTGAACGTATAGTGCCTATAAAAATGGTAGTTTGTTAAAACGGATACATCTAGATTAAGTGAAGATATCATGATATTCTTTTGAGATAAGGGCCAGGTTCTGAAAAGTAAAAGTGAAAAAATAATCCAAATCTGTTTATTAAATAGTTTTCGTGTGAAGTTTGCAAAATCGCTGACTTCTGTTATTTTATTTATACAAGTGCTCGTTCAGTGGTAGAAGAACTTCGACCATAAAAAACCTTTTTCCAATTTTTTATTGACAAGACTAAAGCTCGTCAATAGCTACAAAATAAAAAAAAGAATGAAAAAACTCGGCTGAGAAACAGAGGAGGAAGATTATTTCCTATTTATATATATACTAGCCACTGCCCGCGACTTCGTCCGCGTCGAATAGTTACTTTGAGCTAACGCTAACACGCAGCGGAAGCTCTCAAAAGGATAAAAATAGCCCCGATTTTGAAACATTCTTCATTGGTGATCCGCTCCTATTGGTCTTAGCGTAATGATATATATAGTCTTATAGCCTTCCTCGATACATGAGCTATCTAACACTGAACCAGTAGTTCTCGAGATTAGCGCGTTGAACCAAATAAACCCTCCATTTTTTTCGAACTGACTACGCTATTTACTTAGCAAGGTCTTAACAGCTTCACCTCTTCTCTTGTACTTATCTCGAGCCGTCATTCAAATTATAATAACTTTTGATAGAATGGACCAATTTTAATGAAACAAAGTCTACGTTATTCTCGAAAATATGCTTTATGATTTTCTTGTGTACTGTGTTTTGTGTATTGGGGTTTTATTGTGAATACAGTAGTTTAGCAGTGATGCGTGTTCATACAAACATACAGATATTTCTAAAAATAATTGCAATGTATTTTATTACTTAGACCTAGACACCTGCAACAATTTTTTTCATGAAATTCGAAAAGGTACAGACACGTTACATTTATATTGTTATTACATGTATAGAAAGATATAATATACTATATATATATTAAATATAAAGTTTGTCAATAAATGCTTAACACGATTACTAGTTACATGCTGTTATAACAATTTTCTAGAAAGGCTTATTCACGTTACGTATTCACAAAGACAAATAAGAAAAAAACCCATCGAAACACGAATAGGTGATTGAACAAACCACACAAATTATTTTCAAGCACGTATTTCAAAGGATTAATATACGTCGTTAATCCCAAAGTTAGACCGAACCGTTCGGCTCTGATTTTGGCATTATTTACTTTAACATTGCAAACTCCTAGTAGTTTGCGAAATGAGCTTTGGGTATTAAACTCTTTTTGCAAAAATAGTTTTTGAAAGGATAAATAATTTTGCTAGAACTAATGTACAGTTATATATGGGGTGCGCCATCTTCACCTGGTCAGTGAAACAATTGAATATCTTTTTTTTTTATGGCAAAAGGAGGCAAATCATCACCTGATGTTAAGTGATCACCACCGTCCATAGACACTAGCAATATCAGGAGAGTCGCAAGTGCGTTGCCAGCCTGTGTATCGGGGAGGGGTAGGGAAAGGAGAAAGGGGTCTCCGGCGCTCTCACTGACCGAACGAAACGCAACAATGCAAGCACTATTGGTTCACGTCGGTGTTCTGTGGGTCGGGTGGTACTACCTCAGGCGAGCCGACCCGATGGGTGTTATTATCAGAAGGTTCTTGATTCTCTTTCTTGACTTTGGCTTGTTTACGGATTTCGGACTAGTTTTCTCATTTGACCTGGCTTGTTTCTCGGATTTGACGTGGATTCTTTTCTTGTATTGACTTGGCTTCGTTTTTCGGTGTTCTCTTGCCTTCTGACTACCTGGCACGTTGACTGGACTTGGCTCTCTTGCCTCTTGGCTTGCTGGATGACCTTAGGGTCTCCAGTGAACCATGAGTGCAAAACGTATTACGAAGAAGCGGGTGAGTGTGTCGGTTGATTCCGACACGGAGGTGGAGGAGCGGGGTGTAGTAATAAAGCCCAATAAATTTCAGCGGGGAACCGCAAGGCGGATCAGCCGTAACATCGGCGGGGGTCGTGGCATCCTGGGCGAGGCTGACGGGTCGTTTGACCGGGCCTTGGCCGGAAGTTTGAGCGGGGCGGAGTCGGAGGCCTCTGCTACCGGCTCGATCGTTGCCTCGGCTGCTGAATCCAAGGCCGGCTCCAAGGCCGGCTCCAAGGCCGGCTCCAAGGCCGGCTCCAAGGCCGGCTCCAAGGCCGGCTCCAAGGCCGGCTCCAAGGCCGGCTCCAAGGCCGGCTCCAAGGCCGGCTCCAAGGCCGGCTCCAAGGCCGGCTCCAAGGCCGGCTCCAAGGCCGGCTCCAAGGCCGGCTCCAAGGCCGGCTCCAAGGCCGGCTCCAAGGCCGGCTCCAAGGCCGGCTCCAAGGCCGGCTCCAAGGCCGGCTCCAAGGCCGGCTCCAAGGCCGGCTCCAAGGCCGGCTCCAAGGCCGGCTCCAAGGCCGGCTCCAAGGCCGGCTCCAAGGCCGGCTCCAAGGCCGGCTCCAAGGCCGGCTCCAAGGCCGGCTCCAAGGCCGGCTCCAAGGCCGGCTCCAAGGCCGGCTCCAAGGCCGGCTCCAAGGCCGGCTCCAAGGCCGGCTCCAAGGCCGGCTCCAAGGCCGGCTCCAAGGCCGGCTCCAAGGCCGGCTCCAAGGCGGGGTCAGCGGCGAGCTCGGAAGCAGATATGGACGTGGAAGATCTAGACGTTTTTACATTGAAGACGCTGGCGGGGGTCAAGGTGACGGACATCTTTGACACCGTCAGGAAGTCAAACAACCTGTCGGGGCCCTGCATAAAGGTGCTGAAGGGGGCAGCAAGGACCCTTAAGGAGGTGGTGGAGGCGCTCGCTGACCGCACGGAGTCGACCACACTCAGACAGCGTGTGCTGCGCGGTATCTTCGTCAACGCCGCACTCGTGGCAGGGGCCCGTCGGCTCCCTGCATGCGATCCGGTGCAGGTACCACCCGAAACAACCGTGTCCGGTGAGTACCTGCACCAATCGGAACGTCAGGGAGCCCCACTCCCTGGCAGTCCACTCCCGCAGGACCGGGCGGACGGCGTCCACTGTGAACCGCCCGAATCGCTCGTCCGCCAGGTCCTGCTGCCACCTTTCGACGGCGTCCCCCCTGAGACGCCGTCTCTCCGCCTCTACCTCCCTGGGAGCCGGAGGCTCCCCCCTTCGTTTCCTCGGTAGGAGCCCGGCGGTCACCTTCCGCCGGGCGGACCGTGGGGGTGGCTCTACAAGGTTGATTAGCTTGTTCGGTCCCTTGCCGCCCCCACAAAACGGTCTGTCGGTACACCGTGGGGTTTTAGTCCGTGCGACTCGGACATAACCCACCCTCTCCCCCGGGAGGGTGGCGTATCCATAAGGGATTTCCCCACGTTAAAAAAAAAAAAAAGGCGAGCCGACCCATTCGTGCGGAAACTAGTAATAGCTACAGCGTGGCTCTACCCCCTGCAACCGATCTGCGTATTTGAATGCGTTTTAGAGACTTCTTTTCAATACAATTTTAGCCATGCAACCTTATACGCCTAAAGAAGCTCTCAATCATGAACTTTTTATATCGGAACTTCCCAGGATGTGTGGTGTCGCAAACAGAAGAAATTGACTGGCCACTAAGATCCCCGGATTTGACGCAACCGGACTTCTTCTTGTGGGGATTTTGGAAGAGTAAAGTTAAAGTTTATGTCAACAGTTCGAAGCCCATTGAAGAGCTCAAAGACAATATTCGAGCCGAAACGGTAGCGATATCCCCCGAGACGCTGGTCAATGTGATGAGAAATTCAAGAAAAAGAGCCTAATTCTGTATCACTAATAAAGGTGACCACTTGGTTTATATCGTTTTTGGAAAATAGCCAGAACAGATTGTAAAAGTGTTAACTTTATGAACCAAAACAGTTCTCTGTAATCTATTGAGAATTGACAAAGTTCTTCCATAGTTTCACTAAGTAAATAAGAATGGCGTCCTCTATATATTTAATTTCTTGCGTCAATCCTTTAACATTTCCACAAATATTCTTGTGGTAATACCAATATATTACTGATCGAATAAACTTTACTTACTAAGTTTAATTTCTATTTCAGGTAAGGATTGCGAAATAAAAGAAAGTTGAAGATAAATAAATTTATATGACTGTAGATAATAAAACATCCAGGTAGCTAGATAATTTCCTTTCACATTTATTCCCTTATTATGTAATTTATGTAATATTAATTATTGAAGTAGATATTGCCGCGGTATAATAAGGTAAAAAGCAATAAATCCGATAAGAATTCGAAACGACCGGTATCGCTATAAAATTTGGTTGAACCAGACTCCACTAGAAATCGAACGGTCAACAAGTTTTGAGATTGAAAAACTTTGTTCCCGATATCGGTTCGCGCCATGCTGCCGGTTCGTCTTAAGTTCAAAAGTCGTTTTTATTGCGTTAACTGTTTACAAAGCACTTAACAACAGTTTCTCATCGTTGTTTTTTTTTTTGCCTTGAATATAATTGGCACTAATTATATTTCTATTCTAAAGTTTTACTACGTAAATATAGGTTTTTATTTCTGGTAGCCAATGATTATATTCTATCAGTATCTACCTAATATTTAATAGTTTCAGGTTTCAATTACTTCGAAGGCGTATGAAAATTAAAGTGACCAATTTCTGTTTAGCACTTAGAAGATTTATTTTATATTTGACTAGCTTTTGTCCGCAGCTTCGCTCGCATTAATGTAGGGTTGATTTGGGAACAGTACATTATTTCTAGATAAAAATTACGCTATGTTCTTCTTTGTATCCTTGAACACTTGTATGCAAAAAATCATAATGATCGGTGGAGTAGGTAAGGCATAAAACGTAACCAACTGTAATTATGTGGGTTCGTCTTCGAAGATGAGTTTTACAGAGCTTAATGGCCCCAGTGGACATAGATCATAGGTCAGTGCATCACCGCAGGGAAGCAGTACTAATGACGTCACTCAACGAGCCCCGTTTTCACGTAGGGAAGATTTAATATACCTCGTATGGGAATTTCGGTAAACTGGAATAAAATTTGCGAACCTGAATTATATTGAAGCCTAGATTGTTTTTGATGCTGTATATTTATGTATAGCCCGTTCCTTTTCAAAAACATGAACACTTGTATGCAAAAAATCATAATGATCGGTGGAGTAGGTAAGGCATAAAACGTAACCAACTGTAATTATGTGGGTTCGTCTTCGAAGATGAGTTTTACAGAGCTTAATGGCCCCAGTGGACATAGATCATAGGTCAGTGCATCACCGCAGGGAAGCAGTACTAATGACGTCACTCAACGAGCCCCGTTTTCACGTAAGGAAGATTTAATATACCTCGTATGGGAATTTCGGTAAACTGGAATAAAATTTGCGAACCTGAATTATATTGAAGCTTGGATTGTTTTTGATGCTATATATAAAAAAAACGATCCACTAATATATCGCAAACTATTTTTAAACTATGATTTAGAGTTGAACTTGTAATTATAACACAGTACACAAAACAATTAACCTTATTCTTCAAGTCTCGTCAAACGCTCTTAAGCTTTGTGTTTGTTTTACCATTAGCCTCTCAATCGCAAACATGTCAACTAGTAACATCTATCGGTGTAAAACATTAACCGGTTATAATTACAAAACAATCAAACTCACTTTTACATTTAATATATTAACTAGCTTCGTCCGCGTGGAATGGTTACATTGGGCTGACGCTAACTTTAATTCGCGATTACGTTTACGTGAAAATATTTTTAAACAATACGCACGTTAACCTCGATTTTGAAACATTCTTCATTAGTACTCCGCTCCTATTGGTATTAATGAGATAAATGAGTTATAGAAAACTGAAAGAACTTTCCAAATCGGACCAGTAGTTCCTGAAATTAGCGCGTTCAAGCAAAGAATCTATGCAGCTTTATAATATTAGTATAGACTAAAATTGGTATAGATAAACAACATATAATGCATCATTATAATGTTGTCAACTAATACATAAAGTAGGATATGGCAATTGTATCCAGATGGATTGTTACCACCTTGGATGTAATCATGCCTAAAACTCAATTAATTTCCCATTTAGATATCATGGGATTTTTTTCTTGAACAAGTATTTGTTTTTTGTAGCACGGCAAATTGCATTATGCCTGAAGGTAAGCACAGTACAATCCAAAAACTACGGCGACCGCCGAGAGATACGCATTCCTCCGGCGGTCGTCGTTGTCATGCCTGCCTGCGTAAATGTCTCTTCACGTTACGCTTTACTTATGCGATATATATGTAAGACGTGTCCTCTATGTTATATACGTGTATAAACTACTACAATGCGAAATTTCGTGAAAATCCGTCTACTAGTTCTTTCGTGGATCCTGTACAAACGACTGACAGAAAGACAAAAATTTTAAAAACTATAGATTTGTGTTCTGTCATTGACTCTTAGCCCTCCAAGAGTATTTTTTCTTTAAAATATTTAATGTACAGATTTCGTCCCGTTAGACTTTTATTATATGTATAGATATAGATAATAGTCAGGTAAACGAAAATTTGCAATTATTTCAGATGTTATGCAATATATGCCAAGTAATATACGGACGTTAATATTTTAGAAATCTAAAATTGGCATTTATATATCCTTAAGGTATTCGATGTTATACAAATAGTACGTATTTATACCTTAATTTGTGTTTTACGAAACAATATTCGGAGTGGTTTAGCAAACGTTTTGTAAGAATTGTAGTAATCTTGCTTCAAACTTCAACAAATATTTTTTTTTATTAAAATAAGGTAGGTCAACTAAATTGATACACGTTTTATAGAGTTTTAATTCCTTTACAGTAAAAATAGACTAAGATCAGATCATTGACGTAGTAACAAAGTCTTTACTTAATAAAATAATGCTAAAACAAAACAGCCTTACACTCCCATAGAGTTATGAATATTTGAAACGAGTTAAGAAAGTTTATGATATAATATTTGCATAATCCCACGGTTACATCTTTACAAAAAACTTGTTATGTATACCCCAATTTAAAATCTGATCGTAATTTATAAAAACAAGATAAACGTATGAAAATATAAAAGACACGGTTTCCACAAAACCCTCTGCAATTGGATAATCTTTGTACTGATTTAAACAACAAACTCGTTGCGGTGCCGTAGACCACTTTCATTGAGTCGAGCAGCAAACCGCTTACATAGCACGTTCCACTTTAATAGACCTCTAACTGTCTGCGGCGATGGGTATTATTGGTCCTCCCTAACAGAGTCGTGTAATAGCCAACGTTAGCATCGTGGATGTGCAGAGAAATGGTATTTGCGAATTTAATCAACGAAGGAAGCCATGAGGTACGAACTGTTTGTGTGTTTGTTTGTTAGTTTTTGGTGTGAGGTCAAAGGATTAACATGGGTTACAAGTAAGACGAGATTTTTTTACATAATATTATCTACCATAATCATAGTTTTAAATTAAATATATTTCCATTACTATATTATTAATATAATAATTACATTATAACACATTAAATACAAATCTGTAGATATCAACTTATTCCAAGAATAAATTAATTAATGGTTTTGTTTTTAGTATATTTATTTTTGATTTCACGTCAAATTAATTTAAATTATTCTCCTCTATCAATTATAATTCATTTATTAGGATCAATTTAACTATTTTCCAATGATAGACAAATGAGATTAAGCATTTATTAAGTCTTTTAATATAATTAAAAATACTAGGAATTTTAATGTACTTGAAAATGTATCTGCGATAGACACAAATAAAAATAAAATAAACGAACGTTATAGAATACATAAAATAAATACTTTTTTGTTACTTTATATCCATTTATAAATCTATGCACTTAAATAAAATCAAAGTCTTTTTATAATACGTGTAATATGAAACATTATTGTAACTCTAGTTACTGTCATTATAAGAAAAAAAACAAAAGTTTTATTGCAATACAATTTTGCGAAAGAAAAAAGAACTTCAACAAAATGCAGCGTTTAAAGTTCTTAAGTGACGATCACATATCAAAGCGACAGTCAACTGGGATTGCAAATTCCATTTTTAAAATAACAATTGTCAACTATTTTCACGACAGATTAACGATACTGTATACGATTATTCCAAAAAGGTTTTTACCTGTCACTTTTTCTTTAGTTACCTAACCATTAATAAGGAGAAAATATGTTTCCAATTTTGAAAAAAAGCTGAGCAAAACTTAGCTTGTCTACTGCCTTATTATAAGGTGACAGTCTGTCAGAGAAATGTCTTCAATTCCGAAACGTTTCTTTTCTCAATAAAATGTTAAGTATTTTATTTTAATAAGGTTTTGTTGTTTGATCTAAGCCATATATGTAAATATGCATTATTTTATCAAACCTCTAGGCATAGTGTTATTAAGCCTTATTACTCAGCCGGTAAGTCGCGAATTCGATTTTCAGATATGACCGATTTTTATATGATACTAGCGGGCCCGGCAGACGTTGTCCTGCCCTGATTATAAAAAAATCCTTGTCAAATTATATACCAAAACTTTTCTCATGAATCACTTTATCTATTGGTGAAACAGCATGAAAATCTGTTCAGTAGTTTTTGAGTTTATCACGAACAGACAGACAGACAGACGCGGTAAGGGACTTTGTTTTATACTATGTACATATCATATACATATATATATACATCTTCATATATAAAATTCAGGTGTACGGATAACGTATATTCATAGTTTTTCTCCTCTGATTTGACAGTTTTTGACTACTTTTTTTATTTATGAATTCAGTATAATATCACGTATATTTTATTTCATAATCTTCTTACCCTTACCCCACTAAGTAGGGTTGGCATAACATGTTTTCTTTTTCCACTCTCACCTGTCAGATGTCATTTCAGTATTCACAGCTTTTATACATATACCATTTTGCACACAACCTATCCACATCTTTTTCGGCCTTCCTCTACTCCTATTTCAGTCCACCTTCATTCTTAAAACTTTTTTAGTAACATGGCTTTCATTTCTCCTCATTACAACATGGTATGGGCAACCATGCTAACCTATTGGTCATCAACTTCTCTGTTACTGGTGCTATTTTCAAACTTCCTCCGATATACTCATACGCAATCTTACCCACTCTAGTTACACCAGACATCAATTTTAACATTCGTATCTCCGCCACATTTCTTTGTTTCCCAAAAGAAATAAGCCTATCATTATACACCAAGTTTTTTTCGCGATTTCGTGCTGGCAAAATTCTTTTTTATAATAATTATTTAAACTTTCGTGTTATATTTTATACTTACAATGGTCAAGTTCACCTTGAATAGTTTTTTATTAACTTTACTTTTGAAATATGTATGTTATCATCTGTATGTCAGCTTGTGCCTCCTAGGACTTAACGTCTGGGTAAAGACAATCCAGAAGACACATATTCTGGTTGAAAAAACCTATGAATATTAAGAAATTGTATCTACATAAATTATTATTATGCAACACCATTATTTGTTCTTTGACGAGTTTCAAGTTGAATAGTACAAGGTGTTCTGTTTGGCGAAGCCTTTAGCTATGTTCCCGATGGAATAATATTGAAATCGTTAACGGTGTTTCAGAATACATCCTATTTTTAATCCTTTGTTTCCCCAAGGGGATAAATGATCAAAAATTATTTCTTAGTGTTTCCATAAAAATCTTTATTATAAAAGTAAAATCCGATATAAATATTACACTCTTCTAAATCCATTGGCTTAAACAATGCGTTATTTATTACTTGGTTATTTCGTCTATTATTTTATAATATATATTTATATTTAGAGGAAAAAACAGAAACAATTTGAAAGCAAAGATATATATTTTTCCTTACAAAATTTCTTTGTAAACAATAATACTTGTTTACTTCTCCAAAACAGAAAAACACAAGTCCCTGATTGCGCAGTGCTTATGAAAATCATGTCTTTTTAAACGTTAGTAAATCTATATTAAGTAAATAGAAAAAAAATTAACTGAAATCTATCGAGCAGTTTTTTTGTGATGCGCACACAATGTCACCTCTAACATCTATAAATGAGGTAGATATATTGTAACTCTGCATACAGTTCATCTATCTATTTCTCGAGCTACAAAACGTCCATTGTTGGACATAGACCTCTCACAAAAATCGCTAGAACGACGAATCCTTCTCCACTTACATCCAGCGAGTTTCCGTTACCTTCACCTTGTGAAGGGTTTCATCATTATGAATATTCCAACGCGTGGCCATCAGTCAAAAATTGATTGGCCCAATCCGCCATCCGTACTGCAAACAATGTATGCAAAAATACGTTATGTATAAACGATAAAATACTACCAGAATATTAGTATCGTATTCTTAATTCTAACATTTGATTTTCCGGCGTCAATTTTGTCAATGTAACCCGTGACCTAAATATTCGTCACTCGCACCAACGCACGCATTTTACGACTGGATTCAAGCAACCGCGAAAAACGCGTCGTAAGCCGCATTATATTTGATTTCTTACTCAAAACATAAACAATTTTATGGTGTTTTATTTCCTAGCGAATGTTTTGGCTGAACTAACGTTCTAACTCGCTGGTGCAAAAGATAAGCTCAATTCATTTTTGTTTCGACATTTTCTAAAGTTAGAGTTGTTGGAATCTGTGCTGAGTTTGACTAAAAGTATCATTAGTGTCATCTTATGTTATCTTTGCTTCTTTTCCAATATTATAAATGTCAACGAGAGTTTGTTTGTTTGTTATCTTTTCCTGTTTTAACTACTCAACTTGTCTGTTGTTTTATATTTGATTAAGTGCGTATTCGTGTTTAATTCTTTAAGAGATTTAGTAACCATTTAGGGTTAAGTTAAATGAGCTGATGCGCCTGGCCACGGAGGCTGTTATCCTCGTGGTTGGGCGCATACGAAGGTTGGACGCATACGAAGGTTGGGCCTCGAGGTAGCCCTCAATAAAACCGAGGCCCTAATGTTTCATGGTCCTCGAAGAGGTCCACCTCCGGGGGCTCACATTTATGTGGAGCGTGTCCGGATCAGGGTGGGGACCCAGATGAAGTATCTGGGCCTCACCTTGGATGGACGCTGGCGGTTTGAGCCCCACTTTCAGGGAAGTATGCCCCACTGTATGGAGTGTGGTGGCCTCCTTCTGCGAGGAAGTCGTATCGAAGAAGGAGGTGGCGGAGAGGGTCCGCGAGAAGGACCCTCTGAGCGGGCCGTCTCCGCCAACGAAGAACCGTTAAGAGAAGGCGGCAGTTTGACCGTCTTCTCCCGCTACCGTAGTTGGGCCGAAGAAAGATGGGTCGGTTGGGAGGGCCCATCTTCCCTTGCACTGGCGGATGGAGGAGATGGCCGGTAATCACATAGCCGTATCCTTCCACGGAGGAGCCCGACGGTGCCTGTTAGACGCTGGGCCATCCGCTTGGGGCGACACGATGAAGTCCAATAAGATCTCGTGTCGCTCCAAACAAGGCAGAAGGTAAGGGAGAAAAAAAAAACAAAAAAGGGTTAAGTTAAATCTATTATATTTTTCTACATCTACCACATAAAACTATATTAAGGGATAACCATTAAACATTCTTCTCTTCGAAAAACTGAGGAAATGTGACGTCTAATGGGCCCGGCGGACGTTGTCTCGCCCTTACAATAAAAAACCTTGCCAAATTATATACCTAAGTCTTCCTCATGAATCACTTTATCTACTGGAGAAAACCGCATAAAAATCCGTTCAGTGGTTTTTAAGTTTATCGCGAACAGACAGACAGGCGGACAGACAGACGTGGCAGAGGACTTTGTTTTATAATATGTAGTGATTTGTGTTTTCCGCAGCTGTATTTAAAGCGGTCAACAATTTTGGCGAGGACTGTAGTTAACATATAAATAATCTTCAATTATTTGTATTTCCCTCCCTAGATAGCAAGATTACTAAATTACGTACATATAAGGAAAACATTGTGACCACATTATATGACATGGGTATTTTGTTCAACAGTTGTAACGCGATTCAATCTTGAGAACAATGTAGAAAGCTGATGTTGACATGTTATGGTAACCGCACTAGAAACATAAATTGTTGCGTGTAGATATATTTACGATGGTTACGGAAGCAACATACAAATGATGATACAATTTTCCTATTAATGTAACTGCAAGAAAATTGCTGTAACATAGCTATACTACTTATTCTCTTCTTTTCTCTTTCCTATTTTCTCTCTCTTCTTCTTATTATCTATAGTAATATTATAAAGCTGGAGGGTTTGTTTGTTTGGTTATTTTGAACGCGCTAATCTCAGGACCACTAGTGTCTGATTTGAAAAATTCTTTTTGAACGCGCTAATCTCAGCACAACTAGTGTCCGATTTGAAAAATTCTTTTTGAACGCGCTAATTTCAAGACCACTAGTGTCCGATTTGAAAAATTCTTTTTGAACGCGCTAATCTCAGGACCACTAGTGTCCGATTTTAAAAATTATTTTTGAATGCGCTAATCTCAGGACCACTAGTGTCCGATTTGAAAAATTCTTTTTGAACGCGCTAATCTCAGGACCACTAGTGTCCGATTTGAAAAATTCTTTTTGAATGCGCTAATCTCAGGACCACTAGTGTCCAATTTGAAAAATTCTTTTTGAACGCGCTAATCTCAGGACCACTAGTGTCCGATTTGAAAAATTCTTTCAATGTTATATAGTTCATTTATCTAGGCTGTAGGTTATATATCATCAAGCTAAGACCAATAGCAGCACAGATCAATGAAGAATGTTTCAAAATCGACTATGCCTAGTCTGTTTGTCTTGGTAGATATATTTACCTTAACTTAGTTTCTTTTAGCTTATGGTTAACTTTTGTAAAAATCATGCACTTAACTAATTTTGGTCAAAAACTTTTTGTGTAGTTTAGTTGACGATGTGATCATATGAGATAGAAATGTTCAACATCGTTTCACCAATTATTATGAAACATGAGACACCAAAGTATTTGTTCATGGGAAAGGTTTTTATGTTATCTCATTCTAACTAGTGTTAAAAATACGAATGTGAGTTTGTTTATTAAAATTTTACGCCCCAACTACTAAATCGATCATTGTGGAATTTTACATACACGTTGTCAGGGTTATAGTAAAGAAAATAGGTTGTCTTTCATTCAGAGAAATGTCAAATTTGAATGAATGCAAGCAACGCCACGAGCAAAAATTGGTTATACTATAATTCGTCTTTATGTTACGATAAGCTATATTTTACTTTTAGTATCGTAATTTATCGCAGATGAAGTCGCGGTCGGTTGTTAGTCACATGTAATTTGCAAATGAAATAGTCAATTCTATAATAAAATATTCCGGATAGTATTAATTATAAGAGTGAATATTTCTTATGTACCTACGTGTGTATAGCACTGAACTTCTCCTAAACGGCTGGACCGATTTTTGATCAAATTTTCTGTGCGTGTTCGAGTGGATCCGAGAATGGTTTAGATTTACAATTGGACCTGGTAGGTGGCGCTGCGGTTGAATTTGAGATTATTTTTTTTATTACCAAGGTAGGACAACCTCCGCCCGGCCCACTAGTAATAATATAACTTTTCATAATGAAATGATAATGTGAAGCGATGTTTTATTTAGTAGCGTATTCGAACAACGCATCGATGGACGTAGGTTCGAATCCTTTTTTCCTCCTGGGGGAGAGAGTGGGTTATATCCGATTCCCACGGAGTAAAACTCCCCAATGTACCTCTATTGCCTTGATGGGGCGACACGGGCTCGAGCTAGCTAGCAACCATGTCGCTCCGGGCAGCCGGCCTAGCCTAATCCTGGGCCTCCCGCGCTAAAAAGAGACAGCCTGGTACATCCTGACTATCTCCCAGTCCGCCAAACCAGTGCAATGGAGAAGGGCCCCCGGCCCATCTCCTCTTGGTCCGGCTTAAAAAAGATCACATGTTTGTCAGGTGTGGTGTACGAACCCACGCTCCCTCTCGGGAACCAGAGCTTAAATCTGGCGCCTTAAACCACTCGGCCAACCTGATTTAGGTTCGAACCCTAGCAACTGAGTCGCAGCTTTCAGTGAAGGAAAGCAACGTGATGATACCATAGTATGGTGGTAGGGCTTTCCATAAGTCCACCTGGTTAACCCTCAAGTTGAAAATCCTGTCACCAAACACCTGTGGTGTATTGCGACAGCTGCACTTGAGACTTAGTACCTTCTAGGTTTCGCGTATTTACTATCTTAGACCACTTTGTCATTTAACATCAAATAACATTGTAGTCCAACGCTAAAACTTATAAAGTATCTACTGACAATGAGTTTAATAGAATATTATAAACAACGTTTACTATAGACAATCCAGCATGAGATTTTAGTAGGCGGTAGAGCCACGCTTTAACTATTACTGGTTTCAGCATCAATGGGTCGTCTCGTCCGGTACCACCCTCTAACAGAAACACCGACGTGAAGCAACAGTGCTTGCATTGTTGCGTTTCGTTCGGTCAGTAAGAGCGCCGGAACCACCTCCCCTCCCTCCCCTCAAACATAGGCTGGCAACGCATTTACGACTCCCCTGGTGTTGCTAGTGTCTATGGACGGTGGTTATTACTTAACATCAGGTGATCCAACTGTTCGTTTACCTCCTACGATATAACAAAAAAAAAGATATACTAAATCAGAGAACAGAACAAATTCGTTTAAATATAAATTAATTATTTAAACCAACAACCAAGGGAAATCATGTAAAGGAACCTTTTTGCCTGACAGGAAATTCCGCGTTGGCCCGGGTTCCTTCCCAAGTTTCGGTGTCACGATGGAAGAGGCTTTGAATAGAATTAAGAGGCTTATAATTAATTATAGAAGATCTAACCGTTAATATGGTCGCTAGAGAATTTCCTGTAAACGTTTCTTGTTTTTACTAACGTAATTATACGAGCTTATTTAATATCCATTGAAAAAAGTTTTTTATACATAAATGTTCAAAAACAAAAACAAAAACAGGCTCAGTACCTTTTTCTCTTCTGTTTCTCAATGGCTTTTCTTTTTTTTTTGTTTACTACCTACTAAAGAACTTTAACGTAATAAATAAAGCATATAACTGGGTGTGATATAAAGACATACGATAGAAGTGAAATTTGTTGTATTGCAAAGAAACATTATAATTTTAAAAAATCAACAAAAATCTAACGTCACGCAATGTTCCCAGGCGGTTACCCATCCAAGTGTTGACCACACCCAACGTTGCTTAAATTCGATGATCAGACGAGAACCGGTATTTCACACAAAAAGTTAGCTAATTAGAATTTCAAAGCTCTCCAAAAAGTTGGAAACAATCTATTTTAAAACTATCGCGTTTAATAATATACTCATCGTAGCCGTTATTCATGAGGTTTTATTTATCATACTTCAGATTCCATTAGTCCATTTTTTTTACTATACTCAAATGTACACATAATTTATATGTTAGTAGGCAGATGTTTCTCAACTAATTTTCTTTATCCATTTATTGTTCTGTAGTTATTGACAAGTTTTAGTGTTATCGGTACATTTTTGGAAAACAAACTTTTTTTTGTTACTTTGAAACTTGATCGAATTTCGATCAATGGATGACCACTAGTTTTCATTAAATATCGTGATAATTAATTTGATTTCATCTACTGTTGTATGGGTAACGTTACTGCGTAAATAGAATGTATGTGTTGCAAGAAATAGTAAATACTTGCTCTTGCCCGTCCACTTCCTGAGACCATAAAAAGTAATTCTATGTATCTATGGTAGAACGCGGCAATTGTGTAACACTTGCCACAGTGCACAGTACACACAATGCACGAAGTACACATTGCAAAAGTGTTTCCCTTTCATTTGTCACATTTTAAGTTGTGGTGGTCGAGTTGTTTCACCAACTAACGAACTTTTCGGAATTCGCGTACATTTAGCAATTTAAATGTATAATACTATCAGATGACAGTAAAAGGATGACTTCATAGGGAAACCTGAATCCAAGAAGTATTATTGTAAAACCACCTTATGTGAGAAAATATATAACTGGATTTTTCATCAATATGTCATGCACTAGCGTAGTAATTATTATACCCATACCTTCCCTTGGGAAAGAAGTTTATCACCCTACAAGGATCTCTTACAGTGTGATATGATAATATCCAGGTGTCTAGCGGCTTGTACGCCAACATGACATTGATTGCCAATAGACAACGGAAAATGTCTGCCATGACTTCACTGATATGTTGTAAGAATTGCCAATAGTATCGAAATAAAGGGTTTAGATATCGCAGAAAAAAAAACATTTTTCATTTTTCTCAACTTATTTTGGTGCAATGTTTTACACTGTAAAGGAATGTTATTTCGCAATTGATATCTTATAAGAACGATCAATAATTATTATTATAATTTTATTTTATTTTTTTATAGTAGCACGGCAAAATGACTGCACTATGCCTGATGTTAAGCACAGTACAATCCAAAAACAATGACGACCACCGAGAGAAATACTATCCATCGCCGATCGCCGCTGTCATGCCGGCCTGCGAAAAGCTGGATATCCACAGGCTGATCCCGAAACGCGACCCGCAAAAGCGAATCACTATGACGGACTTTTTCGCCATATACATGGTGGTTGCGACCTAATCAGGCTGTAAGCTTTCGCCATTGCCTCGTTCGTTATTCGGCAGGGTGCACCACGAGCAGCTGAGGTTGGCTTGTATGTCTCAAGTCTTAGATGTTATTTAACACCCCTTACACCCCAACAACGTTAAAGCAATTTAAAATATAAAACTATTATTTATCCTCAACGAATTTTAATTAAATTTTATAACTACAGTAAGAATAAATCATTTCAAATTACATACACCCTAACAACTATCAAGAATATTGTTAAAAATAAATTAAAAAAAAAACAATGAAATTTAATTATTTTTTCGTGTATTCTCAACCATTCCAAAAAAAAATGGTTTACATTAGTGTTTTTCTTTTTCGCTTATAGAGTATTCAGTATTAACTATTAGAAATAATAATATAAAGAGAATGAAATTATGAGAGGAGAATAATTACTGCGTCATAAACACGCATGAAGCCGCGGGCACAGTTAATTAGTAATATAGTTGAATCGTCTTACAAAATAATGACCGAGCATTATTTTTAAATGAAAAATGTTATTTGGACGTAAAATACAAACGAGTGTAATATGTAATTTTATAAGTGAGCAAAGTTAAATATGAGAACTGTAGATAAATTAGGACTAATATATATAAATGTTCATTAACCTATAACTTAAAAAATAATAAACTAATGAACACTTAGGCACCTGAAACGATTGCAAATGTTCACTAAGTTTTGTAAACAACATTTTTATTATTTAAATGTTGTCACGACTATTTAACATCAGAACTCTTTTCATCATCTTCTTACCCTTATCCCACCTAAGTAGGGTCGGCACAACATGTTTTCCTTTTCCACGCTCGCCTATCAGATGTCATCTCAGTCATCACACCTTTTACACACATATCATTTTTCACACAATCCATCCATCCTTTTTTCGGTCTTCCTCTACTCTTATATCCATCGACCGTTATACTCAAAGCTTTTCTAGTTACATGGTCTTCATCTCTCCTCATAACATGCCCATACCATGCTAACCTATTACTCCTTAACTTATCTGTTACTGGTGCTATTTTCAAACTTTCTCTGATATATTCATTCCTAATATTATCCATTCTAGTCACACCACACATCCACCTTAACATTCGCATCTCTGCCACATGTAGTTTTCTCTCATCCGTCTCTCTCGTCGCCCAGCACTCAGATGCGTACAACATTACTGGTCTTATAATAGTACAAGAACTTCAGAATTCTTTTACCGATTGAAAAACTAATGATATGCATCATATGATATACTGAGAAGAACCTTCTATCTGACAATATTTGTATCATCAAAATCAGTTCAGTCATTTCGAAGATTGCTTTGAACAAACAACAAATTAAACCTTATTTAGTTTAAAATGGTAAGCCCTATTCAAATATTTAACTAGTTTACCTGCTTCGAAACTCGAGCGTCTTATATAATATAATAATTAATCTTTGTCCAGTAGTTTTCTAATTAGTGCTTGCTATTCTGACTTAGTTACGGTTAAGTTGTTATTTGCAATTAATATTTACTTCTATTTTATATCTTAGTTTCGAGTATTGAATTAATAGCCTTGCAAAATAGCTCCCTGTTTGTCCGTAAACAAGACAATTCGTCAGAGTGCAGTCATTTTGATAGATGGTCTATGTTTGGCCCAATGGTGACCGGAAGATGGATTATTGTCAACATTTTTGTCTTTATTAAGAGGAAAACAATTCCAAGTATTGTAATGTAAAAAGTTCCAACATAGCTGAGTGATGCTTTGTGGGAATACTAATAAGCTATTGTTTACTTACGAATATTGGAATCAGAAAAAATTGTGATGCATTAAGTCAATATGTATTGGCAGCGAATTTTGTACTGCTCTTGTTATTTGAAATTAAACATCCAAAATCTATTATAAATCAAGGCATTAGAAATTAATAAGGACAACTAATGTAAGGAAATCTGTTTATAAGAACCGCTTAGTTAGATAAAACTAAATATTTGCTTCTATATTTAAAACGGCATCTCCTTGAAGACAAATTTCCTTTTGTGTTATAATTTTTAATATCTTCTGTTAATGTTAATGTCTTATTATCTGTTAAATCACGATTATTTTCTTACCTTTATCTTACACAAATAGAATCGTGATATCATGTTTTTGAAGTGAAACTTCTAATGCAACTTCCAAAGTTGCGTTAAATGTTTAACGCTACCATGGAGGGGGTATGAAAGCACTGTTACGTTAAGCGTTCAACGCTCTTGGGGGGAGGGGGGATAGAAAGAGACAGAGCGAGAAAAATAATCAAATATTTCGTATCTTACTTTAGTTATCATAATCCCATTGTAAATGTTATAGATTTGGATATTTCTGCACTCGAAAATGATAATCAAAAGATGCGATCAATTGTGAATTGTAAGCAATGTTAATAATGTTTGTCTTAAAGAAACAATATGATTTCACTAAAAAACAATTTCTACTTCTTCCTATTTTCATTTCCACATTACGAAGTTTCACTCTCTCCGCGCGGAGGGACTCCACGCACTATTTTCTCCTTTTCTATTCTTTTCTTTCAGCTCTTTAGGCTGTAGCAACATTTTTTTGCACATACTATTGTTCGTATTATTCTAACATTATTCATCCTTTTTATAATGTTCGTCTTTACATTGGTTCAATTCTTCTATTTACGTGGTATTCATCTCTTCTAATACTACCCTTACCTTTTACCCCTCAATATCTCTCACTGATTTTATTATTATGTCTACTCTTCTTCTTCTTTTTCTTGTTTTGGCTCCGCAGAAGCACTTGCCAGTGTTAATGTTTTGTTTCAATGGAGATTACAACATATTTTACACAATAAGTGTCGTGTTAATAATTTCAATGTTCCAACAAGATGGCGGCTCCTTTGTTAGAACTTTCCATGGAGTTTTTGTGGCATCTCAGAATTCATGGTCCGTGGTATTATTTTCCATTAACTTCACTTATGCACAATAAACATACTATATTACATAATACACCACCAATTTTACACAATATAAAGTCAAGTAACACAAGATTATGAATAAAATGTAAAATCCACTACATCACAGACCAAGATCCCGCCAAAAACTCTATACCTATTCTAATATACTCTTTCCTAAACGATCCATTCTAGCTACACCACAAATTCATGTACATATTTTTGCCATTTGCATTTTTGCCGCATATAATCTTTTTTTATCTCTTTTGTAACCTAGCACTAAAATACATACATCACGATAAGCTCTACAATGTTATTATACAGTTGACCAGCTGATAGAGGAATTGCCTTATTTATTACACTGCATCGATTTTAAAACACATGGGCGAATATAAATGAATTAGGTACTTTGTGCCAGAACAGACAGCATCCAGATATTGTGTACTTATAATTTTATTTTTCAGATTAATAATACTTCTCGCTCTTCTTCTTGGAGTCCTTTATTCTATACACCTTCTGGTCAAAGATTATCAGGCTATCACAGCGGCGTCGAAGCTGTTGCGTTTTCTCTTCAAAAGGGATATAAACTTACAAAATGAGGTAGGTGGCATTTTTATAATCTTTAACATTGTTATAATCATAAGCCCTCATAAACTACGTTTATGTTTATATACCCAATTAAGTACAAAACCTTGAATATTGCAACCTTGAAAAATATTATAATCTTTATTGTTTTACACAACCTTATTAGAATATAAAATGTAAGTCTACTATATGTTTATTTTTGGCAACCAATCTTCTAGTAAATTATTACTGCCATTGTCGAGTAGGTAAAGATATCAGAAGACATTTGCGATCACTGCAATGAACTGATACGATGGTGGCCATCTTGTTAGAACTTTAAAGGGAGTTTTTGTAGGAAGTTAGAATCCATGCTCCGTTATATTATTTCCTATCCAGTTTACTTTTGTGCAGTAACTAAACTATATTACGTACAATACCTCCAATGTTACAAACTATAGAACCTAATAACACAAGATTATGGATAAAATATAATTCGTAATAATAAATAGATATCCCAAGATTCCGCCAGAAACTCAATATATGTGTCATTTGCTTGCAGAAAATATGACATAGATTTATAACATATACTCATTTATTTCTAACAAGACTACGTACTCATATGAAAATTATAAAAAAAATGTGTCTTTGACTGCACTGTGCCTGATGGTAAACACAGTACAATCGAAAACCAATGGCGACCACCGAGTGGTACAGTATCCGTCGCCGGTCGCCGCTGTTATGCCGGCCTGCGAAAAGCTGGATATGCTCAACCCCGAAACGCGACCCGCAGAAGCGAATCACTGTGACGGGTTTTTCGCCATATACATGGTGGTCGTGACCTAGTCCCGCTTTCGCCATTGCCTCATTCGTTATTCAGCAGGGTGCTTATGATGGTATTAGACACCCCTTACACCCCAAAAATACACACTAATGTCATAAATACTCGTTTTGCATAGACATTTCACCTAGAAAAAGGTACTGTTCCCGAGAGATAGGGACAAATCTACATTTAACCGAACGAAGCCATGAGCAAAACTTAGTTATTTCTAAACATGAAAATTTTCATAGCAATTAAAAATAACGTTTATTTTCATATTTTGTTAATCTTGCTCGCCATTTTTCAAATAAATACTATATCCTATATGTAACAATGGTATTCTAAATGAAATGAAAAAGGGTCACGGATGTTTGAAATCCGGCTTTAGTATAAACACGTAACGTTTTTATTTAAAAAAAAGGAATTATAAAACTTTTTGCATTTTTACTCAACATACTTTCACATTCGTTTCGTCAAAACAACGAAGTGTTATCGTGTTTTTATTTCATTTAAATGAATTGTTAGCATTGGCTACTCCGTACCAATGTTTATGAGGGCAAAAATAAGCAATATTTGGTTGTGTTTTTTTTTTTTTGACATTGGTTTAATGTTATATATTATTATTTAACTCATATAATATTAAGTGTAAATGTTAATGCGCTAAACATAAAGAGACTTGCTCTCAAGTTTTTTTTTATAGAAGAACGGTGTAATGTAACTGTGCCTGGATATAAGCAGAGTATAATCTTCTTCTATATTTTCTATATACATACATACATATAATAAAAATGAAGTGTCTGTATGTAATATCAAAATTTAAAAAAATACTGTTTGAGTACGAAAGTATACACGCTACTCATAACAAGAATGCAATTTTTAAAATTTTTGTCAGTATGTCTGTCTGTCTGATCGACTGTATGTTCCGGGTAATCTCCGAAACGGCTAGACCGATTTTGACGGGAATTTCACTAGCAGATAGCTGATCTTACAGCGGGTTACTTAGGCTACTCTAAATTAGACTAGCTATTAATAGCAGCTGCGTCTGCAATGCTATCTCCAAAACGGTTGGACCGATTTTCACGGAACTGTCACCAGCAGATAGTGGACATCATAGCAAGTAATTTAGTCTATTTTAATATATCTTGAAAAGGTACTGTTCCCAAGATATGGGTTAAATCTACATTCCCACATTAAGTAACCATTAAATATCATTAAAACTAGTAGAAATATAATAGAAAGTAAAATGGTTAATAAGTCTTAAACATGAAAATTAAAAATAGGTATAGAACAACGAAAAACTAAAAGCGGCTGTTAAGTAATATTTCGTTAATATCAAACTCTTGGTGTAACGTTTTTGAGACGCTTATAAACTTTAAATTGACACCAAAAGCTATCGGAGAAACGTAACTTTTCAGAAGAACTTCCAGAGGCCTAGTTAAACTTGTTCGAACTTTGTTTCATTGACCCATTACGGAACAAATTATTTAATATCTTCACGGTTATTTCACTCAGTTAAGTTTTATTATTATAACAGAAATTAGCAACAGCATGCAATTTAGTCCGCGTTATTTGTTATACCTCATAGATTTTAGCGTTTGACCTGTCTAATCTGATGTTAATTAGCGATCTTGTCTACGAAGGTAAACAGGCTATACCTAGAGAAGGTACTGGCTCTCGAAGGTATCTGTTGGAACACACCAACAGGTGTTTGCTTTTGAAATCAATGATGGTAGCTAGCCAGGCTGATTGAAAAAGCCCTACCACCATGCTTTACATTATAAAAACTAAAATATAGCATGAAAACCTTAATCTATACCTTACAATGCCCAAAAGAGTATAGGAAAAACACGCTGCATCCTGCTAGGATGTGACGATAACTACACTTTTCAAGAATGTTAGGATAAAACAGGAATTAACAGTGTTATAGAGGGATTTCTTTTTTTTATTAACGCGGGGAAATTCTTTATGGATACGTCACCCTCTTGGGAGGGAGAGAGTGGTTATGTCCGACTCCCACGGACTAAAACCCCGCGGTGTACCGTCCGCCGCATGGTAGGGGCAGCCAGGGATCGAACCTGCTGTCAAACCTGAGAGTGTTATAGAGTGCTTATTCCTTCTAGCTAGCCCTCCCACCCATCCCTTCTGGAGCGCACCGCGGAGCACCCAGTCGTAGCCCATGTTCCACAGGAGTGGGCCTAAGGCCGACCCCTGTGGAACCCCGCAGGCCAAATGGCGGCGGACCATTCGTCCCCTTGCATCTACGAAGGCGAGCTCTCTCCCGTCCAGATACGCCTCCAACAGCCACCGCATGTACGGCGAAGAAACGGAGCGCCTCTCGTATGACGCCATGCGGCAGGCTGTTAAAGGCGTTGGCGATGTCCACGCGAAAGTAGGAAGCGATTAATTGAAAAATTATTGAACGAATTTTCATACGGTTTTCACCAGTAGAGAAAGTGATTCATGAGAAAGGTGTACGAATAGAATTTATCAAGGTTTATTGTTATCAGGGCGGGGCAACGTCCAGCGGGCCAGCTAGTACGAACATATAAGTGAATTTCACTGTCAAGCATTAATAATCCTGCACGGGTTAAAGTACATATCAAAATTACCATTTATATCCATTTATACTGTGTCCGCGTAGAATAACTACTTTGGGCTAACGCATAGAAGAAGCTCTCAAAAGAAAAAAAAAAACGATTATGAAACATTCTGGATTGTTACTCCGCTCCTATTGGTCTTAGCGTGATGAATATATAGCCTATAAACTTCCTCTATAAATGAGCTATCTAACACTGAAACTATTTTTCAATTCAGACCAGTATAATATTAGTATAGATTTTATAGTGTAATACACATTTTGTTATTAAAATAGAGAATATATTTTAGGAAGGTAGATTTTATATGTCGCTATAAGATAGCTTAACATATTTTCACAGAAACCAACAGTCAAATGGAAAAGAATATTACTCCACGACCCGATACAATGCGCTCGCTACCTCTATTGTGATCTCGGGGCGCGCCCTCCAAACAATGACGTGGGACGTGGCTTCATCTACATGCTTTCGTAAGTTATAAGTAAAATATCATTACGCGACCCTTTTCGTGGGACTTTTGAGTGCGCTCGCGTTACCATGGTAATGGAGTCAATAAACTTATTTATAGTTTGTAGTTTGTATCGGCAATTCCGATTCTTCTGATCATTATACAATATACATAGTCTGTCCATTACAGTTTGACTTAATGTTAGTTCTATTATATCCTTCGGTCAACAATAACTACATATCGGGTCGGCGCGAAAAATACGTCAAGGTAAATAACAGCTTACTTGAAACGTGAGCTTTTATTTTGTTTAGTTTGTTTGAAACACAGCCAATGTAAGCACGTTTCACAATGCCGCAGTGTATTCAAAAGATGCAAAAATAATATCCGAAAAAGCAATTTAACTGCCGGAGAATCTTACTTTCACTAAATACATGTTGAATAACTTATATTTTAAGCTTTAAACTAACAAATAATATTAAATTTTGAACAAAATTACCGATTTTAAAATGTGGTACAGGTGTTTGGTCAAGGCTCGCCAACCACGCACAAACACGCAGAATAACGGGGAAAAGTACTTTATTCATTGCATGTTAAGGTTGAATTCACACAAATTTATTTATGTTGTCTTCCATTTGTAAGTGATGGCAGTAATTTATTGCTTTGCTCGTTTTATCGTAAGTAATAGATAATATTTTGAACATTCGTGACTTTATTACTAGGTGTCATGGTTGTAATTAGGTTGAACTTAAAATTGTTTTAAAACTTTTTTTCTCCCTTTCTTAGTAAACAAATAGCTACACATAAATATATATTTACGCGGACAGGATTTAGCTTCGATTTTGTACGTGACCCTTATCTAGTTATTTTTGATCGAAGATTATATGATACTAATCGTTGATTCGATTACAGATACTAATCCTTACAAATATTGTAAATGCGAAGGTAGCTATGTCTGTCTATCATGTTTTCGCGCCAAAACTACTGAACCGATTTAAATGAAATTTGGTACATTAATAGTCTAGAGCCTGAGAAAGGACATAGGCTACTTTTTAATTCTAAAAAAGGGTTGTACGGTGTTGAAAGGGGGATGAAAATTTGTATGGAAGTATGGTCATTTTTAGACGTATAAGCTTGAAGCTTATTTTTTAGGTTGTTGATTCGATATAAATAAATATGACATTCAAAGTTTGTAAAAGTTTTAGCCTCAAGGGTGTAAAATAACAATAGGAAATAGGGGATGAAAGATTGTGTGGAAATATGTAAGGTTCCGCTCCGTATTGAAAAATTCTTTCAATGTTAGATAGTTAATTTATCGAGGAAGGCTACAGGTTATATATCATCACGCTAAGACCAATAGGAGCGGAGCACCAATGAAGAATGTTTCAAAATCGTTTTTATTTTCCTTTTGAGAGCTATCGTTGCGTGTTAATTAGGCCAAAGTCATTATTCTACCCGGCCAAATTTGCGAGCAGACGCTAGTCTAGTATAATTCACGTTCGTTTTGTAGATTTACTAAGATGTATTTTTAAATATTCTTTATTTAACGTAAAAAATATTACATACATAATTAATTTGACAAGGCGTTTGCTAGTCTAGAATATTGTTTAGAATAATAAATAAAAAATTACAGAATCAACATTAAATAAAATAACATGTGTCTTATTAATTTTCATTTTATTTATTTGAAATTAGTTATTTTCGTTTTATTTTACGTTTATCATTGACAGTCAATAGTCTGTGCGATAAGATGACTAGTGGAACGCCCACAATAATAAAGTATGGACATTTGATACGGGTTATATTTATGATCGAAAAATGTGGAAAATGCTAGATATAGAAACGCCAAATACACAATAACAAAAAATACATACATATATTTTATTTTTTACTTTTTCCGAAAACGTATAAAATAAATAATTATATATGCATAATCAATTCTCAATACTTTGATTGGATTACGTAGCGGAATTATTATGTCAAACTATTACATACAAGAATCAAAACGAGAGAATCTCTTAACTCTCATAATTTTTTTTTTATGTCATCAGTGGCAAACGAACAGGTAGGTCAACTGCTGTTAAGTGATCACCACCGTCCAGGGACACTAACAACACCAGAGGAGTCGCAAGTGCGGTGCCACCCTTTTGGGGGAAGGGATTAGGGGAGGGAGAGGGAGAGGGAGAGGAGAAGAGGGGAGGGGAGGTGGGTCTCCGGCGCTCTCACTGACCGAACGAAACGCAACAATGCAAGCACTATTTCTCCACGTCGGTTTTCTGTGAAAGGGTGGTACTACCCCGGGCGAGCCGACCCATTCATGCTGAAACCAGTAATAGCTTCAACGTGGCTCTACCACCTACAAATACACACGACACACAATGACATATTCCTGAGGATACCTTTTTGTGTTCCTCTGACAACGTGACGTAAAATTTCATGATGAAAAGCTAATTAGTTAAGGCATGAAAGCTTAACACACACATATTTGCATTTAAAATATTAGTAAGGATTAACTAGGATGCCGCGCAGTTGAAAATAATTACGTTGATTTCTCACACTTCTTAAACTTAACATAAGTCATAAACTAAGAGCAAAATATTTCCAAATCGACGGTTTATTTTTATTATCATTCAATCTCTTTCGATTTATTCTTTAAGCTTCTATTATTTATTAATGTTTACTTTATAAAATATTCATAACTAGTTTTACATCTGCTGCTTGGCTAGCGTAGACTATACAATTAGTACGCTTATTTATTGTAATTTCGTTTTTTTTATAAAAATATTAATCCCGACATAAAATTTTCCACCTCCATTTACACCCTGCTTCGTTAATTGTGTTGAAAAATAACAACTGGTTATTTTTAAGGCTGTTCAGAAAAATATAATTTCCTATACAAACTTTGCCACCCCTTCAACACCCTTAGCAGTTAATTTCGAGAAAACACTTCTGAAATAACGCCGCTTCTATAAAGGCTCCCTTAATTTAATATTTCTGTGCTTAGTTCATTGAACTGGCCGATAGTGAGTCAGTGAGGCTTTTGCCTTTTATATATTTAGTCGTTTATAATTCGTGGTGGTCGAGTGGTTCGGCTAGTGGAATTATCAATTCGATGTCCGTATTTTCGAAACTCTACATATACTGATGATTTTTTCGATATTCGTGTACATTTGCCACTTTAAATTGGTAACACTATCAGCTTGGAAACTTGAACCTGAGTAATGTTCTTGTAGTACCACCGTATGTGCGAAAATATAGAACTGTGGGTTTCTCGGAGTTACAATGACAATACGTTGTAGGCTGGCGTGGTGATTACGCCCATACCTTCGTTTAAAAAGAGACCTATGACCCTGCAATGGTCTTTTTACAGGTTAATCGATGCTTCCGCACGTCTTTTCTATTATTTGTTGTAGCAATAGTTAAAATATGGTAAATTGTACATAAAATCATTGAAATATTTTTCATATCCACCAGATATGTACAAGAAATGAATATGAACAACCCTTATAAGTCACATTTATTATAATCTTATTTTATTTATTCGTATAAATTATTTCTTATTGTAATCTTATTGTTACACTGTAACCTTTGGATGATCTTAAACTAATCAAAAACAATACTGCAAGTTTGTTTCTTGGTTGTAATTAATTTTCCTACTTGCATCTTTTTCATAATTGTCATTGTAATATTTTTACATTTGCCACTTTATGGGATAGAAATACATTTTGATCTATTAAACGTTATCTATTTAATGTTATTAATGATAGAATAGCGTGTCCAAGTTATTCTTTTACCAGCAAAATATATGTTATTCTGAACGTGACTGTATAAAGAAAAATGGTTGAACTAAATTCAATAAATATGACGTATGTTATTCGAAGTCGTTGTCGATTTCTGTTGTCATTTTTAAATATCAAAGGAATATAAAGGAACTTTATCTCAACAATTAGCAGTGCTTTCTTTTTAATTATGGTATAATTTATCCATACCAGTATTTTCATTAATTTAAAATAAACACATCCTTGTAATACAGAAAGTTTCAAGAAGAAAATGTTAAATAAAAAGTTGTTCAATAAAAAGAAATGAACAAAAGTCTATATTTTTCATGTTTAATACCACAGATTAGTAAATAATACGTGGAAAAATATTATGTTGCAAATCAAACAACACTAAAAATAGATATGCTCTGTTGGTTTGAAAACAAGGAACTTGTAAATAATCATTGGCTGTATCTATTGGGGCCGCCGCCTGTCAAT
>MU160721.1:16095-55538 GCA_015888305.1 Antheraea pernyi | reverse complement strand
GGTGGGGTTTTTTGTTTTATACTATATAATTATAATTATAGAATACATATTTTTATATGTACATTATTGTAGCGACTTAATTATATTCCGTGCAATATTTTTGTGTTTATATTTTACACTATAAATTATAATTTCCATAACGAATGAAGTGGTTTTCATTCACTACGTTACCCCCAGCTTGTACATGAAAAGATGCAACTTGTTAACGAAAAATCTCACACAAATATCTCGCACCGAGCACCGCATCCTTTCATTCAATTGAAACAAAAATCACGTTCCTTCAAACACGACAAAATAAAGGATAAAAACCTTGAGTTTATGCTTTTTTTGCGGTATAATCTTTGGATATGAAACAATTAATTACTTTAATTTAGAATTTGGTTGCAATAACTTTGCATTATACGTGAGAGGACATACCAGCCTATCAACGAGCTTAATCTGCAAGAGGTATCTCCGTTAAATAAAAATGAGAAATTTCGTGTAGAAACTATTTATTCTTATATATCAGAATAATATATAAGCTATAATTTATAAAGATATTGTTTAAATAGGCCGGCATATAACGAAAGTTGTCAAGTAAGTTATAAGCGTATACTGCCACCTAAGAAATATCTCAATATGCGCTGCATAAACTGTAAAAGTTAAAAGAAGATAATGTATGGTGGTATTATTTATATTGTACATCAGAAATGAATAGTATAAAGCAAAGTCTCTACCCGTGTCTGTCTGTGCGTTCCCTTAATTCGTAGTTCCCTTAAGTACGCAGTGAATTTTGATAGTCTTTACTACCATTACATTGATAGAAAGTAGAGAAAAATCTATATATTTCAATAAAATCGAAAACAATAATTTGCAGGTGCTTACATTGATATATCTAAACCTACAGTACGTATAAATAAAATAGTTATCATTGGCGAGGAAGCAAATTAACACTGAATTAATGATGCGTCATTCACCTAATAGTGAATGATTGACCCGATTTCAGCACGACCATATAATACAGTTTAACAATATGGCATAGTATAGAGACTACAAATTTTGGAACAACGGGAAATCCACATATCATGGATATTGAGTATCTACTAATGTATATCTGGTTAGGAACCACTGTCTAGTTGAAATTCTGTCACCCTGTGAGGTGTATTCTATATCTATACCTCCAACAGGCTTAGCGTTATCTTAAATCATATCGTCATTTAATATCAAATTAAATTTTATAATAATATTAAAAATAAGAATGTCAGTTTGTTAGTAACGCTTTCACGCCTTAACTAGTTCAACCGATCATCATGATATTTTGTACGCACGCTGTCAGGTGTATACAAAAGCACATAAAACTTTCATCCATAGAAATAGTACTGTTGCCGAAGGATAAGTTAAATCTACATTAACGCGAGTGAAGTCGCGAGACAAAACTAGTGAAATGTAAAATAAAACACTGTTCACAATCATTTGGTTTGTGGCTGAATCGATGTCTGTTCGTTCGAGCCGTGACGTACACCAAATAATTTTTCGGAATTCGCTTCTTTTTTTTTCGAACTGACAACGCTATTGACCCAGCAAGGTCTTAACAGCTTCACCAGACTTTCGGAATCCGCGTACATTTACTATTTACTTGATAACACTATCAGCTGACGATGAAAGTAAATATCATGAGGAAACCTGAATTTGACGAATTCTATTTAATACCATTACATGTAGGGAAAATATGGAACTGCATGCTGGTGTGATATTTATGCCTACAGCTTCCTTCCGGAAGAAGTCTTTCGTTCAGCAATGAGCTCAAACTATTAATGATTAATAGCGAAGTAATTTGAAACTGAAATAATTTGTAAATTCTTGGGTAATTAAGAACATTTTATACGATACGCGACCCGAATCTCCCGAATCCATATAATTTATCGCGCTCCTTGATCTCTGTTTTTATTCAAATTTGTTATCCTTGTAACTACATCTATTTCTGTGCGTAATATTAACAGATAATATCACTTAGGAACAACAATAAGCTGCATAAGATAAAGAAATTGTTGAATAAAGATCGTAACTTACAATTAGATGGTACATAATAGTGCATTATTAAAGCTAACGTTGAACGAACACTGCGGTTTCATGTACGGCTACGTTAGGACTCTCGCGGGAGGAACTATTAGGTTGAGTATAGAGTGAGAGACAGCGCTGAGCGGTTAAAACTTTTCCAAAATCTATATTTCTTTTCCTTTCTATTCTATTTCAGTTAGTATTCTAATTTCCCTTCAGCTGGTAAGATTGTACAATTTTCTATAACCAAGGGGAAGCAAACTTTACCGAACTATAAAATTGGAAACTTTGTTACTCCGACTTCCGAGTATTGTAAATAACCCAACAAGTTCTAAAATTAGCACGCCTTGAAATTCTACCTTATCCACCGTTATCGGTGTTATAAATAAACATTTAATTACCCACTAGAAATGTCCACTCTTTGTTTTTATTACATATATAAGAGCGTCACAATGCGACTGATAGCAGTTAGCAGTTGGATAGACATTTTGGGCATCGCAACAAAGAGAGGAAGAAATCTACAAGATGAATATGATCACAAGGTATTGTAAGATGTAAGTACTGTCACAGGGTATTTGTACACAATATTTTCTTTATAATAGCAAGTCTGTTAAAAATGCTTTCATTTAAAAATAAAGTTTGCTTACCCACGAAAGTAATAATACATTTATATTTTTCCATATTACTTCTGTTTTTTTCACAGCAATAAATTATTACAACACAACTGCTGTATATGCGACACGCATGAACAGCTAGTTGAATACGCACTGACGGTTATTACGAGAACTAACAGTGAGCCTAGTCACTGTACATATATATATATACATATAACAATAAATACATAACAACAACATACTCAAATTGATTTGTAGTTATTTCTATTATCGCGGCCTCTTATCAATGCAACAAGTTCTTTAAAACTCTTGAGGGTTGAGAACAAACTATCATTGCAGCCGTGTGCATAATACAGTTTATTGCATAGCCGGTCGACTTTCGTTCCACAAAACGCATTTTATCATAGCTTACTGCACTGAACTGAATCCATTGTCACTTAAGTTTTCCTATGGTTATATTTTTTTATATATTTACTATCCTCAGCTCGTGACATCGTCCGCGTAGAGTACTTACTTTGGGCTAACGCTAACACGCAGCGGAACCTCTGAAAAGGAAAAAAACACCGATTTTGAAACATTCTTCATCGGTGCTCCGCTCCTATTGGTATTAGCGTGATGATATATAGCCTATAACCATCCTTGATAAATGAGCTATATAACGCTGAAAGAGTTTTTCAAATCGGTTTAGTACTCCCTGAGATTACCCTCTACAACGTCACAAAGTCACAAACTTTACCTCTTTATAATATTACTAGCCGACCCGTGTCCACTTCGTCGGGTGGTAATACGTAAGCGTGTTGCCGAAGGATAAGTTAAATCTACATTAACGCGAGTGAAGTCGCGAGACAAAACTAGTGAAATGTAAAATAAAACACTGTTCACAATCATTTGGTTTGTGGCTGAATCGATGTCTGTTCGTTCGAGCCGTGACGTACACCAAATAATTTTTCGGAATTCGCTTCTTTTTTTTTCGAACTGACAACGCTATTGACCCAGCAAGGTCTTAACAGCTTCACCAGACTTTCGGAATCCGCGTACATTTACTATTTACTTGATAACACTATCAGCTGACGATGAAAGTAAATATCATGAGGAAACCTGAATTTGACGAATTCTATTTAATACCATTACATGTAGGGAAAATATGGAACTGCATGCTGGTGTGATATTTATGCCTACAGCTTCCTTCCGGAAGAAGTCTTTCGTTCAGCAATGAGCTCAAACTATTAATGATTAATAGCGAAGTAATTTGAAACTGAAATAATTTGTAAATTCTTGGGTAATTAAGAACATTTTATACGATACGCGACCCGAATCTCCCGAATCCATATAATTTATCGCGCTCCTTGATCTCTGTTTTTATTCAAATTTGTTATCCTTGTAACTACATCTATTTCTGTGCGTAATATTAACAGATAATATCACTTAGGAACAACAATAAGCTGCATAAGATAAAGAAATTGTTGAATAAAGATCGTAACTTACAATTAGATGGTACATAATAGTGCATTATTAAAGCTAACGTTGAACGAACACTGCGGTTTCATGTACGGCTACGTTAGGACTCTCGCGGGAGGAACTATTAGGTTGAGTATAGAGTGAGAGATAGCGCTGAGCGGTTAAAACTTTTCCAAAATCTCTATTTCTTTTCCTTTCTATTCTGTTTATTATATTATAGTATTCTAATTTCCCTTCAGCTGGTAAGATTGTACAATTTTCTATAACCAAGGGGAAGCAAACTTTACCGAACTATAAAATTGGAAACTTTGTTACTCCGACTTCCGAGTATTGTAAATAACCCAACAAGTTCTAAAATTAGCACGCCTTGAAATTCTACCTTATCCACCGTTATCGGTGTTATAAATAAACATTTAATTACCCACTAGCAATGTCCCCTCTTTGTTTTTATTACATATATAAGAGCGTCACAATGCGACTGATAGCAGTTAGCAGTTGGATAGACATTTTGGGCATCGCAACAAAGAGAGGAAGAAATCTACAAGATGAATATTAAAGAAAATATTGTGTACAAATACCCTGTGACAGTACTTACATCTTACAATACCTTGTGATCATATTCATCTTGTAGATTTCTTCCTCTCTTTGTTGCGATGCCCAAAATGTCTATCCATCCTATGGTTATATTTTTTTATATATTTACTATCCTCAGCTCGTGACATCGTCCGCGTAGAGTACTTACTTTGGGCTAACGCTAACACGCAGCGGAACCTCTGAAAAGGAAAAAAACACCGATTTTGAAACATTCTTCATCGGTGCTCCGCTCCTATTGGTATTAGCGTGATGATATATAGCCTATAACCATCCTTGATAAATGAGCTATATAACGCTGAAAGAGTTTTTCAAATCGGTTTAGTACTCCCTGAGATTACCCTCTACAACGTCACAAAGTCACAAACTTTACCTCTTTATAATATTACTAGCCGACCCGTGTCCACTTCGTCGGGTGGTAATACGTAAGCGTGGGATGGTTATTTTGCGCTAAAACGCAGCGGAAGCTCTGAAAAGGAAAAAAATACCCCGATTTTGCAACATTCTTCATCGCTGCTCCACTCCTATAGGTCTTAGCGTGATGATATATAGCCTATAACCTTCCCTGATAAATGAGCTATATAACACTGAAAGAATTTTCTAAATCGGACCAGTAGTTCCTGAGATTACCCCTTACAACGTCACAAACTCACAAACCACCCTCTAGTTGAAATCCTGTCACCCTGTGAGGTGTATTCTAACATTCTAACAAGCCTCCAACAGGCTTAGCATTATCTTAAATCATATCGTGATTTAATATCAAATAAAATTTTATAATAATATTAAAAATAAGAATGTCAGTTTGTTAGTAACGCTTTCACGCCTTAACTAGTTCAACCGATCATCATGATATTTTGTACGCACGCTGTCAGGTGTATACAAAAGCACATAAAACTTTCATCCATAGAAATAGTACTGTTGCCGAAGGATAAGTTAAATCTACATTAACGCGAGTGAAGTCGCGAGACAAAACTAGTGAAATGTAAAATAAAACACTGTTCACAATCATTTGGTTTGTGGCTGAATCGATGTCTGTTCGTTCGAGCCGTGACGTACACCAAATAATTTTTCGGAATTCGCTTCTTTTTTTTTCGAACTGACAACGCTATTGACCCAGCAAGGTCTTAACAGCTTCACCAGACTTTCGGAATCCGCGTACATTTACTATTTACTTGATAACACTATCAGCTGACGATGAAAGTAAATATCATGAGGAAACCTGAATTTGACGAATTCTATTTAATACCATTACATGTAGGGAAAATATGGAACTGCATGCTGGTGTGATATTTATGCCTACAGCTTCCTTCCGGAAGAAGTCTTTCGTTCAGCAATGAGCTCAAACTATTAATGATTAATAGCGAAGTAATTTGAAACTGAAATAATTTGTAAATTCTTGGGTAATTAAGAACATTTTATACGATACGCGACCCGAATCTCCCGAATCCATATAATTTATCGCGCTCCTTGATCTCTGTTTTTATTCAAATTTGTTATCCTTGTAACTACATCTATTTCTGTGCGTAATATTAACAGATAATATCACTTAGGAACAACAATAAGCTGCATAAGATAAAGAAATTGTTGAATAAAGATCGTAACTTACAATTAGATGGTACATAATAGTGCATTATTAAAGCTAACGTTGAACGAACACTGCGGTTTCATGTACGGCTACGTTAGGACTCTCGCGGGAGGAACTATTAGGTTGAGTATAGAGTGAGAGATAGCGCTGAGCGGTTAAAACTTTTCCAAAATCTCTATTTCTTTTCCTTTCTATTCTGTTTATTATATTATAGTATTCTAATTTCCCTTCAGCTGGTAAGATTGTACAATTTTCTATAACCAAGGGGAAGCAAACTTTACCGAACTATAAAATTGGAAACTTTGTTACTCCGACTTCCGAGTATTGTAAATAACCCAACAAGTTCTAAAATTAGCACGCCTTGAAATTCTACCTTATCCACCGTTATCGGTGTTATAAATAAACATTTAATTACCCACTAGCAATGTCCCCTCTTTGTTTTTATTACATATATAAGAGCGTCACAATGCGACTGATAGCAGTTAGCAGTTGGATAGACATTTTGGGCATCGCAACAAAGAGAGGAAGAAATCTACAAGATGAATATGATCACAAGGTATTGTAAGATGTAAGTACTGTCACAGGGTATTTGTACACAATATTTTCTTTATAATAGCAAGTCTGTTAAAAATGCTTTCATTTAAAAATAAAGTTTGCTTACCCACGAAAGTAATAATACATTTATATTTTTCCATATTACTTCTGTTTTTTCACAGCAATAAATTATTACAACACAACTGCTGTATATGCGACACGAATGAACAGCTAGTTGAATACGCACTGACGGTTATTACGAGAACTAACAGTGAGCCTAGTCACTGTACATATATATATATACATATAACAATAAATACATAACAACAACATACTCAAATTGATTTGTAGTTATTTCTATTATCGCGGCCTCTTATCAATGCAACAAGTTCTTTAAAACTCTTGAGGGTTGAGAACAAACTATCATTGCAGCCGTGTGCATAATACAGTTTATTGCATAGCCGGTCGACTTTCGTTCCACAAAACGCATTTTATCATAGCTTACTGCACTGAACTGAATCCATTGTCACTTAAGTTTTCCTATGGTTATATTTTTTTATATATTTACTATCCTCAGCTCGTGACATCGTCCGCGTAGAGTACTTACTTTGGGCTAACGCTAACACGCAGCGGAACCTCTGAAAAGGAAAAAAACACCGATTTTGAAACATTCTTCATCGGTGCTCCGCTCCTATTGGTATTAGCGTGATGATATATAGCCTATAACCATCCTTGATAAATGAGCTATATAACGCTGAAAGAGTTTTTCAAATCGGTTTAGTACTCCCTGAGATTACCCTCTACAACGTCACAAAGTCACAAACTTTACCTCTTTATAATATTACTAGCCGACCCGTGTCCACTTCGTCGGGTGGTAATACGTAAGCGTGGGATGGTTATTTTGCGCTAAAACGCAGCGGAAGCTCTGAAAAGGAAAAAAATAATATATAGCCTATAGCCTTCCTCGATAAATGAGCTATCTAAAACCGAAAGACTTTCTCAAATCGGACTGGTAGTTCCTGAGATCATAGCGTTCAACCAAACAAACAAACAAACAAACAAACAAACTCTTCAGCTTTATATATTAGTATAGATATAATATTATTATTAGTAATTAGTATAGATTAAGTATAGATTATTATGTTACATTTTGGGAAATTTAAAACTTTCATGAATATAATGTCTTTAAATCTATCTATATATATTACTAGCTAACCCTTGCAACTTCGTCTGCGTAAAATCAGTTACTACCAGTTTCTATTTTATTTCCAAAAATCTTAACCGATTGCAGCGACACCAACATTTTAAATTGTGAAATCAAACACTTCAGCGACCCACTCAAAGATATAATGTCTTCCCAGTACCCTCTGGATAGCTTCTATGCTACTCACGACCACATCTCACTTACTACTACTCTCATAGGCCCAGCGGCAGCATTATCTTCTGACCAACTTCATCAATTAACATGCTGTACAGAGTGAATTTTGTCTCCATGAAATCTCCATTTCTATTTAGCTATTTGTTTTTATAAGTGGACTTTATTGTAAAGCTAAAGGTTATGAATATTTTTGCTACAAATTTTATTCCTTTGTTTCAAACCTGGTAGAGCCACGCTGAAGCTATTACTCGTTTCAGCATGAATGGGTTGGCTCGCTCGGGGTAGTACCACCCTCTCACAGAAAATCGACGTAAAGTAACAGTGCTTGCATTGTTGCGTTTCGTTCGGTCAGTGGAAGGGCCGGAAGGCCACCTCCGCTCCTCTTCCCTTCCTTTCCTCCTCCCCTCCCATTCTCCTCTTCCCCCAAACATAGGCTGGCAACGCACATGCGACTCCCCTGATGTTGCAAGTGTCTATGAAAGGTGGTGATCACGTAACATCAGGTGAGCCACCTGTTCGTTTCCCTCCTATGATATAAAAAAAAACATTTAAGCGGCGCACGTCATATTATTGCATTGTTTCCGATTTTAATTATATTTATTGTGATTAATTATTAAAAATATAAATATTTACCAAAATAATAAGTATTATTACTGAGAGATAATACACCTTTCTACTTCTACCTTTCAGATATAATTTTCAAAATCAGATCAGTAAGACCAGGGATTACTACCCCGAATACCCAAACTTTACCTGTCTTTACAATATTAGTATCGATATAGTATTGAAGGGCAACTGCAAACGCCTAAACTAATAATTCTAATCGTAAATTTACAACCATGCACCCTACGATTACAATACTCATGAGTATTTGGAAAACAAATTTTATCAAACATCGAAACAACACATGTACTGACAAAACTCTATTATATACTTTTAAGGCTTACTTTCTATATCGCAATATGATAGTGTGTAGGTTTATGTTTCCTAAAAAAATCTTCTTACCTTGATTCTGGGATCACTCATTATTAAGCAACGCCGTAATAGGTATTTTTTTGAAAATAAACATAAGTTGACTCAATTTTTGTCTTTGTGCTCCACATTTTGTTACTACTGGGTGTTAGGTTAGACGCCGGCAATATTTATACAGAACAATCATTAGTCATTTTTGGTTCTAAATCAATAAAAACAATAGATGTATAATATTTGTCCTAATTATCTCGAGAAAAGCATAACTGATTATCACTCAACATCAGATGATTTACACAAAAAGCGCGAGGAATCATCGTTTTCAATTTGCGCCGCCGCGCAGTCCTGCCCGCGTCCTGCACCTCGACCCGCGCCCCGCTTCCCATTGTTCGACCGTGCGGCATTGTGACGATAACCAGTTACGTAATGATTAACCTTGAAAAGATCCCATTTAATTATGTTCATTGAACCTAGATGTGATTTTTTAACGTTTAAAAGTATCATTCCCGTAGTTTTAAAACATATTTTATCTAAGGTTTTCTTTGTTGTGTATTAGTATTAATTTTAAAATTATTATTTTATATGTTAAATGTGACCATGAACTACTCCACTATTGAAGGGTGCTAACATTTAAACAATCACCTGGCATATGTCAGAAATATGAATATGAGAAGTTGTATGTCAAAAATATGCATTAGCTTGCATTTTTAGCTAAGTTGTCTGCAATAACAGAAATGTCATCAAAATCCATCAAGAATTTCATATACTACAAAGTTTGGACTTTTGTCATTTACACTGGATTACCCCTTGCGTTTTATGGGACAAAATTACTCTATATGTTACTTTATAATATTAGTTATCAGTGTGTCATATTTCGTCAAAATTGGTTCATTACTTTCAGAGTGATATGCGGACACAGGGACAGACAGAAAGACGGACAAACATTCTAAATAAGATAGTTTTGGCTCCTATATCGATAAAAAAGCCCACCCCATCTAGTCACCGATTTATTATATGTATAAAGATTTTAAATAATAAATTGATAATGCTTTTTCTCATTAAACACATTAATAGTTGAGTAAATATAAGAAAATGTTACATTATTATCCAGTCATACTTTTTTTATTCGTATAAGCAATACCCTAGTTTTTCGTAAGTTTATGAATTTGATGATTTGAACTTGGTTAGGCTCAAGCTAAGTGAATACTAAACTTGTAGCTATAAATTTAAACTCTGAACTAAGGCTGAGATAGGTCTGAGTACGCTCTATAGATATCAACATAAACTATCCAAGTTCGAAGAAATAAGACAAAAAATAAAAGCCTTCCATCATATCACAGATATTCTTGGCTCTTTACGCGTTTAAGCGTACTGTAGTGTTCCTACTTAACGATTATAACCGTTAGTGACTGTCGGTCCCGTGATGGTAACAGCGGTCATTGTATACTGGAAGAGGTCTGTCATTGAATAATAGGATATGTATATAATTGTATACTAGGATAGGTCTAAACATGGTTTTGCCATCGAAATTTAATATAGATGTATTGTCCCGCGCCAGCCTGCCGGTGGGTCTGGCGGATCTGGTGGTGATGCCGGTGCGCACTCGCTATCCTCGGCTGCCTCCACTCCTCCAAGTACCAGCAGCGTAGTGACTTACTCAGGTAAATTCATTTTCATTAACTTATTATGAGATATTTTATGGAATGAACCCAGAAATGGGTTACTTTGTAAAAAGGGGTTACTTTGCAGAAACCCATCATAAGGACTTGATTAGAAGTTATTTTGTGCGTCTACGTAGAATTGTTTGCCCGTTATAACGTCACACTGCAACAAAAGCTTTTGATTTTATCTGCACGATGTGTAATAAAAGAATAATGTAACGTGTAATATACTATGACGTAGGTAGAGAACATTTTTCCTTTCAGGTATCCTCACCTAGTATTGAGTTGTATATAGCTTCCACAGTTCTACTGTTATATTTTGTTTTATTATGTGATTTTCCCCGTTTTTTTACTTCTCATCTGAGTTGTGTAGTTTACGATATTTAGCTATTTGTTTTTATAAGTGGACTTTATTGTAAAGCTAAAGGTTATGAATATTTTTGCTACAAATTTTATTCCTTTGTTTCCAACCTGGTAGAGCCACGCTGAAGTTATTACTCGTTTCACCATGAATGGGTTGGCTCGCTCGGGGTAGTACCACCCTCTCACAGAAAATCGACGTGAAGTAACAATGCAAGCAGCATTGTTGCGTTTCGTTAGGTCAGTGAGAGCGCCGGAACGCCACCTCCGCTCCTCTTCCCTTCCTTTCCTCCTCCCCTCCCATTCTCCTCTTCCCCCAAACATAGGCTGGCAACGCACATGCGACTCCCCTGATGTTGCAAGTGTCTATGGATGGTGGTGATCACGTAACATCAGGTGAGCCACCTGTCCGTTTCCCTCCTATGATATAAAAAAAAAACATTTAAGCGGCGCACGTCATATTATTGCATTGTTTCCGATTTTACTTATATTTATTGTGATTAATTATTAAAAATATAAATATTTGCCAAAATAATAAGTATTATTACTGAGAGATAATACACCTTTCTACTTTTTTCTACTTCTACCTTTCAGATATAATTTTCAAAATCAGATCAGTAAGACCAGGGATTACTACCCCGAACACCCAAACTTTACCTGTCTTTACAATATTAGTATAGATATAGTATTGAATGGCAACTGTAAACGCCTAAACTAATTATTCTAATCGTAAATTTACAACCATGCACCTTACGATTCCAATACTCATGAGTATTTGGAAAACAAATTTTATCAAACATCGAAACAACACATGTACTGACAAAACTCTATTATATACTTTTAAGGCTTACTTTCTATATCGCAATATGATAGTGTGTAGGTTTATGTTTCCTAAAAAAATCTTCTTACCTTGATTCTGGAATCACTCATTATTAAGCAACGCCGTAATAGGTATTTTTTTGAAAATAAACATAAGTTGACTCAATTTTTGTCTTTGTGCTCCACATTTTGTTACTACTGGGTGTTAGGTTAGACGCCGGCAATATTTACACAGAACAATCATTAGTCATTTTTGGTTCTAAATCAATAAAAACAATAGATGTATAATATTTGTCCTAATTATCTCGAGAAAAGCATAACTGATTTTCACTCAACATCAGATGATTTACACAAATATCGCGAGGAATCATCGTTTTCAATTTGCGCCGCCGCGCAGTCCTGCCCGCGTCCTGCACCTCGACCCGCGCCCCGCTTCCCATTGTTCGACCGTGCGGCATTGTGACGATAACCAGTTACGTAATGATTAACCTTGAAAAGATCCCATTTAATTATGTTCATTGAACCTAGATGTGATTTTTTAACGTTTAAAAGTATCATTCCCATAGTTTTAAAACATATTTTATCTAAGGTTTTCTTTGTTGTGTATTAGTACTAATTTTAAAATTATTATTTTATATGTTAAATGTGACCATGACCAAACTTTACCTGTCTTTACAATATTAGTATAGATATAGTATTGAATGGCAACTGTAAACGCCTAAACTAATTATTCTAATCGTAAATTTACAACCATGCACCTTACGATTCCAATACTCATGAGTATTTGGAAAACAAATGTTATCAAATATCGTACCAACACATGTACTGACAACTTTATACTGAAATCAAGGTTAGTAGATTTTTTTAGAAAACATAAACCTACATACTATTATATTGCGATATAGAAAATAAGCCTCAAAAGTATGTCAGTATAAAGTTGTCAGTACATGTGTTGGTACGATATTTGATAACATTTGTTTTCCAAATACTCATGAGTATTGGAATCGTAAGGTGCATGGTTGTAAATTTACGATTAGAATAATTAGTTTAGGCGTTTACAGTTGCCATTCAATACTATATCTATACTAATATTGTAAAGACAGGTAAAGTTTGGAGTTTATATGGAGGAGAAGTGCAGAAAGCTATTTATTTTATATAAAATGCATTAGAAGTACATTAAATTAATTAAAATATGCATTACTCACAATACTGCTTCAATTTGACACAACATGTAAATAAAAAAGACATTTTGACATCTGTCAATAAAGGACTTCAAAAAGGTTGCTATGCTCGACTGTATGTATTATTTTACTGTTACGTTCCAATTACCCTTTTTATTGTACATTCAACAATAATATTATACCATACAACTATTATTATAATATTTATCCCTTTAAAAAATCAATGAACTATGGTCGAATGTCGACCACTGGATGCCCACTAGTATGTATAAAGATTTCAAATAATAAGTTTAGAATTGTTTTTCTCGTTAAACTCATTAAGAGTTGAGTATATATAAGAAAATGACCGCCAAATTGATGAAAAGTATAATAACATACAAACTACATACATTTATACCCAAAATTTATACATTTCAATTATTTTCAAAATAAGGCTGTTAGGTGTAACTTATTCCTCTTGTAATTTAGTCAAAACGTTTTCTTCAATGTAACACATCTACACAGCACAACATTACAAAAAAACATTGTCAAAAAATACAAAAAAAATCCTAATCACCTACAGATATAAAATATACTTTACGACCTAATCACAAACCTACCAAACATTCAATAAAATCGGTCAAACCGTTTCGGAGGAGATCGAACACAAACACCGTGACACGTGATTTTTATATATTAGAATAAAGATAACAATGTGCATGAAATGCTTAATGTAACTAAAGTATTTAAGTTGATAATTATTAATACTGTATCCGTCTAAATAGCTTTAAAATTGTGTGTCTTTTTTTTAGAAAATATAATGAGTATAGTAGTTTATTTACCCTTAAAAAATGCCTTCACGAACTTCTTTGTAGATCGATAAAAGGGGATTAAAAAGGATTAGGCAGCGTTTTCGATGAAAACTCCTAGGCGGCTTAGGTTTTTCCAACATATTACGATTACAATTATCGTTATATTTAAACCCAACCCAATACGTCTAAATAGCTTTAGAATTGTATGTCACCTTTTTTATAACATATAATGAGTATAGTGGACTATCCTTTAAAGATAAATATATACTCTCACGGACTTTTTTGTAGACCTATATTGTCTTTGTTGTTTCATTATTTACATCTGGCTAAAAAGAAAAAGAAAACGTATGTCATTGCCATTATAATATATTAAGTCGTCAATAAATTTTGACATTTAATATGGGTCAAAAACTGCATACTGTTTCAAGTAATACTTTAGAAAATAACATAGATTTAAAGTTAGGCTCGACAAAACTTCTTTCTGTGGAGAAAGTCATAAAACTACTTTTTCCGACTTGTCCAACAATTATCGTAGACAAAGGCCCTTTTCAGGGCCAAACAAAATGTTAACCGTCGGCCTCAGCTTCCATCACTAACTCCGCTGCCTCACGAAACCTGAAGACCCCTGCATTGCCTACCGGACTCCACACCTCCGTGGCTGCTCCTCGATTGTTGACCTCGGATGCGCGACAGAGGCTGCCCAGCGGATCCTCCTCGGTGACAGAAGCATATGAGAGTGATATTCTCTTTTTCGCCCAGCTGATTACAGCTGGGGCTCTGTCAGAAAGGATGTGCCGCTGGATGGCACTGTATCTGCGCGTCCTAGAGGCTGCAATAAAGAGCCAACCGCCTCCCGCGATAGATGCGGCGGACGCTTCGAATAGCCCGCTCGGTCGAGTGCTGCGCCGCAAGCGTAACGAGCCCGAAGCAGGGCCCACCGCGAATCGCACATCACAGACGCCGACCTCACCAGACTTCCAGCCACAGCCCAAGAAAGCCTGCACTATCAAGAGACCCGCGCAGCAGCTAACACCACCGCAGCGTTCAATCACCGCAATCCTGGTGGAGCGGGTGGACGCACCCGTGAGCAGCCCTCGTATGCGTTGATCGCAGCGCCACCTACGTGCGATCCGCAACTGACTCCGGTAACGCGTTTGCGGAACCCTAATCCGTAGCCATCACGCGACAGTGCTGCCACCATCGGTTCGGGCGGTCAAACAGAGACACCCGCCTCACCCGACGCGAGAGGCCTGCGCTATCCGCCGATTGTGGTCGAGTGCCCCCACGACTGGGTCGCGCTACTCCCACAGTTGGCGGACAAGTTGGGGTACGGGCTCAACGTCCGCGCCTACGGAGACGGGGTGCGCTTCATCCCCGTAGATGCCGAAGAATACCGCCTGACAATCGATTTCCTAGAGAAGATAGAGGGGGCGAGTTGGTTCACATACACTCCCCCCTCTCAACTAAGCTTGAACTTGCGGACTGGGTCCAAGCATCGCCGAGGCCCTCTGCAAGGAAGGCTTCACGACAGATCAACGGTCGGCGCGGCAGATCGCGCAGTGCTTTCACTGCCAGCAGTTCCGGCACTCCTCTCTGCAATGTCATCGCCGGATTGCCTGCGTGCGGTGCGGGGGGCCACACCCCGCCCGCCTATGCGAGCGTCCTATAGAAGAGCCGGCGACCTGCGCCAACTGCGGGGCGCACACACGGCCAACAATAAAACAAGATGCCCCGGGTTCAAGCGCGAACTAAGGAACCGCCGGACTGGCACCGTGGCCTGGACCGGTCGTAGGCGTACCAAGGTCACCCAACCAACGGTTGAGGAGACGGCACCGGCGAGCCTCATGGCCCCCGCCAACAACCCGAAGACCGCCAAAAGAAATAGAAGATGCCAAAAATCAGAAAACCCAGAACAAGAGGATGCCCAAGCAGCAAAAGAGCTGTTAATACAAACTGTCAGCGCTTCCCGCGATCGAAGACTCAAGACAGCCAGCAAGACCAGTTGTTCCTAAGATTAGCGCGTTCAACCAAACAAACAAACTCTTCAGATTTATATATTAGTATAGATTGGTAAAAAGGGTACATATTATTAGTAAATATTCATGGTACATCAACGAAATATATGTGATTTGTTGTTGTTGTTTTTTAAATCGGACCAGTAGTTCCTGAGATTAGCGCGTTCAAGCAATGAAGCTATTACTGGTTTCAGCATGAATGGATAGGCTCACCCGGCGTACTACCACCCGACCCACAGAAATACCTACGTGAAGTAACAGTGCTTGCATTATTGTGTTTCGTTCAGTCAGTGAGAGCGCCTGATAACCCACCTCCCCCAAACACAGGGTGGCAACGCACTTGCGACTCTTCTGGTGTACTTAATATCAGGTGATCCTGTGTGCTTAGTGTGAGTTTTTGTACACACTCGAACGCGTTGACGTTCACTACGGTTTGTATGGGATTTTAAAAGCGCCATCTAGTTGCTCGCTTGTCAGACATCGTTTGTGAGTGCGAGTTTTGTTTGTTTACCTTATAGGAATGTAACTCGTAGTGATGAAGACTTTAGATTTGTTTGTCGTATAAGTTATTTACACAAACACTGTAATGCTTTCTTTATGAAGTGATACCTTTTCATAATATGTATCTCCATAAGATCTTCTAATGGATCATTGCTACTGCGAACTTTTGTATGAACAATGGCCATATTATTTCTTATATCTTGTACTCTCAGTATTTTGAACATTTTCAACGTAAAAAATAACGTGCTCCTATATAATTTATGCTATAAAAATACTTTTACTCTACAAAGCTAAACTTTTCCACGACAAAAATCACAGTGAAACATATACTAAAGTTATGAAAAGGTATCACTTCACAAAGAAAGCATTACAGTGTTTGTGTAAAGAACTTATACGACAAACAAATCTAAAGTCTTCATCACTACGAGTTACATTGAAAATAAAGGTAAATATTGTTGATTTTAATAAGTGAACTTTTTATCATATAAGTGCAATAATCGTGATCTCTACACAATGTGCTTAATACACATGTATCTGGATCCTATCAGGAGCTAGCTAATAGGGAATAGGGAATGGGAACTCTCGTGAATAATGCATTGTAAGGAATATGTATATTTTAAATCTAACATTTTAAACATATATCCATAGTAATTTCTGTATATTCGTTTATTTTAAAATGTACATACATATGGTATATTCAAGAGTTACTGTAATAAATAAAACTAGGTACAATTTGTTTCAACTTGATATCTTTGAACAGACAACTTATGAGCAGGGTGACACAATTTTTACTAAATAATATAACTATATTCCAATTTAAACAAAATTATGTATCTATAATTGGTATATATATGTCCTAACACACAGATGAATATATTTATTAATTCTTTCAGGTTTCATTGTAAATGCTGTGATTAGCTGTATTGATGGTAGTCATTTCATTGTGTTTGGACCTGCTAAAGAAGATGAACATCTTTATTACTATTGTAAACACTACCAGTCTCTTAAATGGATAAATGGTAAATATTATGTTAACTTAAGGAAATATACTTAGATACATTAATTAGTAAGAATACTAACCATTAGTGTATATTAAGTGAAAGTTTACCTTTATTTTTTATAATTTACTTTACTTACGGTATCTTAACTCTGCCCTCCCAATATGTTCTTCATAATTTTATGTATGTCCGCAACAATTTGGATAATCTGGATGTAGTAAAAGACCTACGTAATGTAAATACTAGAAACAATAACAAACTGGTCACTCCATGTTTCAGGCTCACTAATACCAGTAACAGTTTCTTAGGTAATAGTGTTACGATTTTATAACAAAGTCCCAAAGAATATTACCGATTTGCCGGATAGTAAGTTCAAGTGTTATGTCAAGCGGATCTTAATACATAAAGGCATACATAGAGTGAATCAATATGTGAACGATGGTGACGTTTGGAAATGACGCCTTTCTCTGTGCATCCACCAAAAACTAATGTAATTGTATATGTCTATTATTTTGTAATAATTAAAAAGTATGTTATGTATAATGAAAAGATAAACCGGATCGAGTTTCTTGCCGGTTCTTCTCGATGATTGGGTTGTTTTCCGAACGGGTGGTAGTTTTGACGTTCATAAGTGCCTTCTCAGGGCCTAAATTGTATAAATAACATTTTGATTTTGACTTTCTTGATACATCAAAATTGTAATATCATATTTTGTGCTTAATCCTTAGACTGTCCAAAACCATAAGGATTTAAGCTCCATACTAACGTATATAGACTACGATGCACTGGTCAAGAGACTCTTGTCAGCATAAGTTTTTAATCACCATATACTTTGTAATTGAATTAGGAAAGTTTAATTCCATTATTTTTTATGTTAATATTTATTTATTTTTAATTACATACTATACATGAAATAAAAAATGTATGTAGATTCTATAATTGTATTTTATTTATATAGCAAATCAATGTCTTATTTCACAGTAATAATATTGTTTAATTTTTTAGGAGATTGGCTTCCCACTACACCCTTTGTTGAAGATTCTAATTGTACATATTACTACTGGCACAACAGAAGCTAATTATGGAGAAAAGCATACAAGGGCTGAAATATTCATGAAAAATGCTTGTACAAGACTAAAGAACCAATAACAATGTTTGAAACTAGCAGTTTATCATTGTGAACTGTAAAATATAGCAGAATGAATTCAGGCTGGTTGTGTCGCACATAAAATGCTGGTTATATTTGGCATTATAGTATCATAGGAAGAAGAATGTGACACTAATCATGAAATTATTTCTAGTCCTACGGAGACAGTAAATAGCTCACAATATTTAATTGGCAGAAGATTGTTAAGGGATAAATTATTATGCAGAGTAGAACAATAATAAAATGTCATCATTCAAAAAAGTATTATATAATGTCATTATAAATAAAATAAAAATAGTTTTTACTGATAATTTCTATAATATACATATGTTGATTCTAATAAATCTAAAGAACTCAGTCTTGTGTTTGCACCATTTATTTCTTAATTTCATCCTGTTACAACCTCATTTCCATATAATCATGACATCACTGCATTAAAGTCTCCACTGCTCTTTCCATTTTTTATTTTTCTCTTTTTCAAGTCTTCTTGTGTTCTCTCGCCCTTTTGTTCAATTTAACTCTACAAGTTAAAGAAGCCAACTCTTCCTTGGGCCTTAATAAGATGCCCGTGTCTAAAATATATAAATAGCATTATAATTACAACACAAATTCAATAAAATAATAAAATTTTACGGCAAATGTAATAACCTCAAACACTTACTGTTTCATATAATTTCTTCTAATGTCATTGATTAGTTTACATTTTTGTGTAACGAAATTACCGATTTTGTGTACATAAATGTAGTACATTTTGTCTAAAAAGTATAATTTGTAGAAATGTAACATTCACAAATCTAACAAGTAAATAAACAAATCTGCGTTTGTTTACGTAACCCGCCTAAATCGATGCGTAGCTAGTTTTGTTGAAGAGTATATTGTTTATACAAACTTTTCAATTTGGTCGGGGTATCATATGACGTTAACATTGCCAACATAATAAAAACAAAATAATCATTTTATACGGTGAGACAACGTCAAACGAATCGCCAACACAAAATGAACTCACACTCGCATGTACTCGGGTCTCGGTACAATTCCCGTATCCTCGGTGAACGCATAGTTAAAGTTATTCGATATATTTTTGCAAACTCACACTAAGCACACTGTTCGTTTGCCGCCTACGATATTAAAAAAAAAACTTTTCAGGTTTATAATATTAATATACTTAGATAACTAAAACTGTCAGAAAATTATGTTAATACATAAGTAATATGTATATAATACTAAATATTTATTAAGATTGTGGCCATGTGCTCGGCAACAGCACCAACCGATGTCCAGCCATTTTGGCACCTTTGAAATATTACAGTTACTATTTTGACTGACTACATTCTGCGTTCGCCACAAAGCCCTGTGAAGATATAAAAGCTATACTAGTCAGGAGCGTTAATTCAAAAGAAATTCTATGCTTGTATCGAGTTACATGACCACTGAAACCTGTACTATAAAGATAAAATGCTATAAAAGGCAAACATTATGTAAATACGAGGGCGTATATTTCTTGAATTTTATTTAATACATCATTTTTATAGCCGCGCCAACTCCCTTATCGGTTAGTAATTTTTTATTCTCGTATCTCTTACGGACGTCTACAAATTCTATGGTGTTATGGTCGAAATAAATTTTTTATTGTTCCGTTTGTACGCTGATAAAATTATAAGGACTCGTCTTGTGATGGCGGATTGAAGAGTCACATTTGCATACAATTTATAGGTTGTATATATATTTTTTTATTACTTGCCTAGACTATATACCAATCTTTTTATACTTAATAGGTGTTGGCGTTTCACCAGCATCTCATCTGATGTTAAATGAAGATCTAAGATGATAAACACGATAATCCTAAAGCAATTTGCTCTGAAAGTGCAACTGTCGAAACGCACCAAGAGGTTTCTGGGGACTGATTTTGAGGGTGGTAGCTACCGGGCGGCGCACTTAGAAAAAGCCCTAACAACATCCTATGATTTTATCACAACGTTTTCCTTCACTGAAAGATCCGTTTTATTTGCAAATATTCGAACCTACTTCCATCGACGCGGAGTCTGAACACGCTACCAAGTCATCATCGTTATCATGAAATAACAAACATTTTGTAGTTTATTTTATTCTAACTTGAAAGGCACTCTACTTGATTTTAAGCGTAGTCGGATCTAGAAACATCAGCGAACATTACAAGATTTAGAATACATTGTGAGTCACCGCGTTACCATTTTGTTTTCTTTTCAAAAACCTTTTTCACGGTGCGATTAGCCTCGTTAGTGCGTATTTAAAGTTTTTGTTATGTACAAGTCATATTTTAAACTAAAATGCGTACATTATGTTTAGGGGAGACTATGACTCGTAGATAATTAAAATGTTACACTTTGAATCCAATTATTAATAGTCGTGTCGCTTTGATTTTGAGAAGTACATAATAATGTAACTGATGCTGTGAAAAATAAGGAACACAATAGCTAGGATACTGTTCTCCAGAATTAAACTATGACAAATGGCATGTTGTATACTATACTAAATATAATATATACTCAATTTTACTACCATGTGGGGAAATAGGTACAAAAACCACGCCTGATAATTTAAGAATAAGATAATTTAATATTTAAAATATATAACTCCTGACAATCAATTAAATTACTCATATAAATAACAAATTTTAAGAATCGTTGTTAATTTTAGGCTTAAATAGTATCAACTAGCGGACGCGGCGGGCGGTGCCCCACCCTGCTAATAAAAAAATCTTGGCAAATTATACACCTTAATATTCCTCATAAATCACTCAATTACTGGTGAAAACTGCATGAAAATCCGTTCAGTAGTTTTCGAGTTTATCGCGAACAGACAGACAGACGTGACAGTGGACTTTTTTATAATAGGTAATGATGCCATGGCATTATTCTAATACCTTGTAATATTTAATTTCTTTTATTTATTTTCTACATATCTTTAGAATATTTTTACTATCGATATAATACTTTTTTCACTATTCTATTGTCCGTGTATTTGCTACAATGAATATATATGCCTTCTTTCAAATAATCTCATTCATTTATTAACTACAACTTTACGTGACCGTTTGAGTATGAAAATGCCTATTATTACCATTACTAATATTATAAACCTGAAGAGTTTGTTTGCTTGAACGCACTAATCTCGGGTACTACTGGTCCGATTTGAATAATTCGATGTTAGATAGCTCACTTATTGAGGGAGGCTATATTTCATCACACTAAGACCAATAGGAGCAAAGAATAGTTTTTTTCTTTTCGAGAGCTTCCGCTGCGTGACAGCATTAGCCCAAAGTAACTATTCCACACGGAAGAAGTCGCGGGCAGAGGCTAGTCATTTATAAAGATACAAAAACAACTGACGTTGCGTGTTAGCTGGTAGTAATTTATAAAAAAGATCCAACATGAAATCTTTACATATAAGTAAAATTGAAGTGTCCTTTGTTTGTTCGGGCTAATATGCGAAATGGATAAACCGATTTTATCGGGACCTTTACTACATATAGGACCTATCACAATATTTTCTACGTTACATAAAATTAGGATTTAACATAATTTCTAAGTAGTAATAATAAAATATGACAGGGATAACTTAAAATGGTTAAGGGTCTCGTACAGGTTAACTATAAGTGTCAAAAATATAATTAAGAAAATAAAAGCCAGCCTATCAATTAATTAATTAATCCAAATATATGTCTTAGTCGATAACGTTCGGATGGATGTAGGTTCGAGTTCTTGTAACTGAGGCCGAGTTTCAAAACAGTGTGATGAAACATAGCATAGTGGTATAGAACTTTTTCTAAGACCGCCTGCTAGCTACTACCATCAATTTGCAAATCTATCGCCGCACACCCGTTGGTGTGTTCCAGCAGTTGCACTTGATAACCAGTTCCCTCTAGATTCAACATGTTTACCATCTTAGATCACATTGTCGTTTAACATCAGATGAGATTGTAATAAAACGCTAAAACTTATCTATACTATCCATACTAATATTATAAAGAGGTAAAGTTTGTGAGTTTGTGACGTTGTGACGTTGTAAGGGGTAATCTCAGGAACTACTGAACCGATTTTGAAAATTCTTTTACTTTCAAATATAAAGCCACGTTATTTGTGATTGTCATATGCTACATATCATCACACTAAGACCAATAGGAGCGGAGCAATAATGAAAAATGTTTTAAAATCGGGGTATTTTTTCTTTTTGAGAGCTTCCGGTGCCTCTTAGCCCAAAGTAACTATTCCACGCGTACGAAGTCGCGGGCGGAAGCTATTAACTAATTATATTATCTATAATCTATATTAATATTATAAAGAAGTAAAGTTTGTGAGGTTGTAGAGGGTAACATCTGGGGAGTCGGAGAAAAAATGGTCGAACGAAAACATTTCTTACGAACGATGAGAGATATATAATTGAGTTCTAGAAAAAAGTTGTAGCTTGATAATGCCTATTACCACCCAACGAAGTGGGCACGGGTCGGCTAGTAAGGTATAAAAAGGCAAAACATAATTTCCACGAGATACAAAAGACTTCTTAGATAAATATATGTAGGTAAACCCTAAAAAAAAAATTGGCTGAACCAAACATCAGACATTTGAGTTTTATTTCTATACATAAATAATATGCTTAAAACTGCAATACCCATACGTTACCCATGTTTAAAAGAAAAATAAGCATATAATTAATACATATAATTAATTTGAAACGAAACATGGAGAAAAAAATTCTTAATCCACCTCGCAAAATTCATTTCCAGGGAACAAGTTTTCAAGCAGGAATATACGCTAGAGTACTGAGCACCGATGCATACCGATGCTCTGAGATCTTATGATCTGCCACGCGAATGTAAATTTTAATTGCCACGTTTTAAGAGAGAGCTCTAGTCGTGGTTTTTTGACGAGAATTCTCAACGCCGGTCAGAGGCACGCCGTGCTCGAGTTTTGGCTTGTGGTTACTGTTATAAGAAATAAGCGGAAATCAATAGTTTTATTGTGATTATATTTATATTAGTCAATTTTTATTATATCTTTTAGAACTTGGTCAATATATCCTTGAAAAAAGTAGGCCATCTAAATTTAGGTGATAAAAATATGTGATCTGTACTTTTATCAATAGCGGTTGTTTTTACGCGGGAAAGAGCGCACATGAATAACAATCGCTTATGAGTTCGGATATACGCTTTCCCCTGCAAACTTCAATCGCGCGTGAAAAGGCAGATGATAAGAAAAAGGTTTTTTTTTAGAAAATACGAGAATTTACTTGTTACTGTACGAGTATTTCATATAATTTTGTTATTTATTAGAGACAGAACGGCTTCGTAAAATAATCAAAATTATAACGAAAGCCTTTAGAATGGGTAGAATTAAGTGGTAGTAAGTGGAGTAAATTGTCCGTAGAACAGATGATCAATATGGCGAAGGATTGTTAAGTGGTGACCATACGTCAGAAATGAATGAAGATTGTGGGAACTTGCTGGATGCATGCAACGCAAAAACACCCGTTGCAGCTAGTAGAGGCTTACGTCCAACAGTAAAATACTTTTGGTTGAATGGATGGATAATGAAAGACAAAATACCCTATCATAAAAATATAGTCAATACACACTGTCCGATAATATTTTGAGACCACATCGATACGTGGTAATCTCAAATCATCCTACAATGAAGAAGACCTATGCATAGAAGATAAAACTATCTTTGTAAATGATTCCAAAATAATAATCGAAGAGGTTGTTTTATGGATAACAAACTAAACTTGAATAGGAACAATTTCACTTTTAAAAACCAACATACAAAATTTTAAAGAATTTGTTCAAAGCGCTTGATACTTGGACCACGTGTTTAGGTGAAAAGTAAGGCTTCCTTAAGAGACGCCCTCGCAGAAAATTTAACCTTGCGTTCACGTTAGTTTATTTTTCAAGTGTTGGGTAATTTTTTCAAGTTGTTATTTTTTTTGCACGATATACGCTCTTTTATGACGACAAACAGGGGTTAATTTATGTAACTGTGGACGGTTTTCGAATGATGTTATAAGTGTACATTTTGTTAACATTTTTCTATTTAATGTATAAAAATTTTGCCTCATTCTTAGTTTGTAGTAGTATGAATTATATTTTTTCAAATACTATGTGCTGGAGTATACATACGTTACAATTTTAGTTAAAGTTTTGTAAAGAGAGGTACTGTGAATCTTGTTAAGGCTTGGTACATGAAATACAAATTGCTTGGCTTTATATAATATTGACTAGATGGCTCTTTGATATGAAGGAGCTTGGGAAGTGTTTGGATTGTTAGTTTTGTGTTCGTCTGAATGCTATCATCTATAGAACCATTGGTCATATTTGAAAAAATATTTTTGCGTTTTAAAGCTTATTTGTCTCAGAAGGTTATCGATTATCTAATATCACGCTATGGCCCTTACAAAACAAAAATTGTTGACCATAAAATAAGCTAAGTGACAACAAAAAACTACTTAAACACAAATGAAACCGCTAGTAGCTGTTATTTATATATCAAATCAGAGATGAATTTTAATGAGGATGACCCGAAAATTATGGTAATTTTGTCTGTCATCTACGTAAGTGACCACAGTATTTAGGTTTCTTATTCATTCCTATGTACTAGACCATTTTAGATTACTTAGTCTACAAGATTATTTAATTTACAATGATTAATAATCTTAAAATGTTGATTGCCCTATACTCGGTGGTTTGTATTGTTTATAGTGCAGATAATCAATATAATAGCAATTGACTGCATCCCTGTCGTACCACTACAATTGGGACGATGCGGTAACAGGACAAGCTTTGTATACGAACAATGGGGTCCTAACGCATTCCCCTTTATCTATCACATAATATATTACCTAACTACTACACGCAGCTCCTCGTGGGTATTAGTGACTAGTGTCTATCTAATATTTACAAGGAAATAAGCCAGAATTAACAAGTTCCCAGTTATGCCTGATATATGAAAAAGTTTTATTCTAATATCTATCAATTAAATATATATACTCAAGTATGCTACATGGACTCACGCTGATCTACAGATGTTTATTTATTTATTTTTCATGGGTCTTCGAAATAATATTATCATTTGATGGGCTAAAGGAAAAAACTAGCTGTCTATTTTTTTTTAAATAGATTTTTTGTATTGTATGGCAACAAAAATACTCATTTCATATGATGACTAGCTAAAACAAGTGTAAAACGCGTTGTGTCTCATTTTTGTTGTTGTTTTAGTTCTTCTTTACTAGTGAATAACTAGCTAAATCCGTAACTTGACTACGTAGGTTATTATTATCGTTAGGCATATTTTATACAGAAAACAATTACAAATATATATATATATAACATACAAAATATAATTTCTACGTCATTCATTCTAAAGTATGCAAGTCTATCATAAAATACTTTCAAAATTTTAATTGTATCTACTGTAAAGTTTTGTAAATATGACTTAGCCAGTTTTCCCCATAGCCCTTCATTTGTAAAGATACTAATAATAATAATTTATTAATTTAATTTAACAGTAGTCATATTTATAGATAACGTAGACATTCTCCGACAATAAATTAAATTTGAATAAAAGTAAATATGGAAACTAACAAACTATAACAGAAAATACTAAAACCAATTAATACTCCAAAACTCTATTTTATGAATAGACTGATGACTTCTTTAGGCGCGCTAAGGGGTGTTTTTGGCAGGAGATAAATTTATAATTTCAAGTCATGACATGCTAGTAAGCGTGACGGGCCCTATTGCGCTTGCACGACTTGCATCAGACAAGCGACGCGTAGTGTCGCAGCTTGTGTACATGTAATATTGATATTTTGCAGCTCATCATACGTTTGATTGATTAACACACTGTATGAAAATGTATGTAATTATTATTCAGGGTGGCAATAGATGTGAAAACCAGACTAATGTTTATAAGTTCAATACACAAATTATGAAAGTTAAATAATTGAAAAGAGAACACAGTCATTCCACTGTTTCGTTGCCAATGCTTAGTCAGCTCGACTTTTTCTAAGAATATTAAGAATACATTATAGAAATTGATGTGGGATGCTGCTACTGACAACATAAACGTTTATCGCGATTATGAGTTTAACAACAGAGACAAAGACGAACTTCTTAGCATTGCATGGATTCACCGTGCGGGTGCCGGGTCCATCGTATATAATGTATTCAATTACGTACAATTACATCTTCTATCTATACATACACATAATAAGAATGCAAATCTAACTTGTCTGTACCTTTTCGATATTCTAGAAATAAGTAATAAAATACATTTCAATCATTTTTAGATATATCTTTCTGTCTGTCTGTTTATACGCATCACTGCTAAAGTACTGAGTTCACAATAAAACCTTAAATCTTCGGGATTAACTAAACCTTTGTTTCATTAAAATCGGTCCACTCTAATTTGAATAACGCCTCGAGTTAAGTAAGAGATAAGAGTAGTAATCTATACTATTATTATAAAACTGGAGGGTTTGTTTGTTTAGTTAAACGCGCTAACCTCAGGAACTACTGGTCCGATTTGAAATTCTTTCAGTGTTAGATAGCTCATTTATCGAGGAAAGCTATGGGCTATATATCATCACGCTAAAGCTAGTGGGAGCGGAGCATCAATTAAGAATGTTTCAAAATCGTTTTTTTTTCTTTTGAGCGCTTCTGCTGCGTGTTAGCGTTAAGTCCGAATTAATTATTCGACGCGGACAAAGTCGCGGGCAGATGCTGGTACATATATAAAATTGTCTAAATCACAGCTACAATCTAACCTCAGCTGTAACAAGACTTCTATTGTTACATGACAATAGGGACTAACGTGAACCCTTACACGGTATTATCTGCAGTGACGTCATCGATGTAGGTACATCCCTCGCATTCTGACTACAACTCAAAGAAACAATTAGGGAGAATTGTTTAATTCACATTCAATTCATGTCAGATTTGGATACAAAAATGTGGTACTCTATCTAATTTGTTTACTGAAACTAGAGGCATGGCGTGACGAACAAGATACATCGAAAGTTTTCATTTTTTTGGTTCATTTACTTTTAGGGAAAATAACATAAATGTGTATAAATATTAGTCTTCATATTTTCTCGGATAAAATGGCCTTTGACTTGAGAAGAATTGTATAAAACAACAATTGTAACTGTATTTGGTTGTTACACAATTAATAATATAATACTTTGTCCCTAAGCGCCTGTTAAAAAACTACTCAAGACATCAATATTCTACTGTCGATTACACATTTTTCGTTATTATTATTTATATTTCTAATTATCGACCGGCGTTATCGTGACGTGCGAACAAAAAAGCATTATGCAATGACTGTTAAATGTGAAAGAAAAATTGCATTCCTTACGCTCAGAGTTGGAGTACGAAAAACTAATATTCATTTCATAATCATTGTAATACGATACGAAACAAAAAAATGTCCGAAAAATAAAAAAGTTGATAACATTTATACGAACAACTAGCTTCTGCCCGCGACTTCGTCCACGTGGAATAATTACTTTGAGTTAACGATAGCACGTAGCGGAAGCACTCAAAAGGATAAAAATCCCGATTTTGAAACATTCTTCATTGGTGCTCCGCTTCTATTGGTCTTAGCATTTTGATATATAGCCTTCCTTGATAAATGAGCTATCTAACACTGAAACAATTTTTCAAATCAGGCCAGTAGTTCCTGAGATTAGCGCGTTCAAGCAAACTCTTCAGCTTTATAATATTAAAAGTATAAATAAGTATACAAATATAAGTAAACATAATGCGTCACGAAATTGAGTCTATTGGCAGTTTGTAAAACAGAACTTATAAACAGATTATTTGGTAAATCTCTCTGATGTTCTACATATCTGCCAAACACGAAGTTATCTATGCATAGGTATTCATTTTATGCACAAAGGTGACTCTCTGTGGACAGAGGACGGTATTAATTAACATCGCTGGCTTCACCATCTGGGGCTTCGTTTGGAAACCCACGCCAACAGATCCGTGGATCACAAAGAACTAAATTACAGTTCTAAAGTTTCGACTATCGAATATGTGCCTAAATTTAATACCGAAAATTTCAGAAGACCATTTTATGTATTCAGCCATGCCCTTCATATTTATAATAGGAGATTTTGAAGGCACCAACTTTCTTGAATAGTAGAATCTTCTTCTTATATATCTAATATCTATACATATAATAAAAATGTAATTCTAACTACCTTTTAGATTTTTGTGAAAAAAATGCATGTGTCTTAAAATAAATAATAAAATACATTCGAATCCTTTTTAGAAATGTCTGTCTGTTTGTTTGAACACGCATCACTACTAAAGTACTACGTTCACGATAAAAGGTTATCATAAACCACACCTCGGAGTAACGTTTAGTCTAAGTTTCATTAAAATCGGTTGACTCTATCAAAAATTATTGTAATTTGAATGATAAAAAAGTACGAGAAAAAAGTAGATAAATATACTTAATAAATTCAGATGATTTTATTAACTACTATTTTTTTTAATAGTAGTATATTATAAGAGTCGAAACGTAATTATTCTGCAGAACGGCAATGTACGGAATTTAAAAGAGTGTGAACCTAAAAAGTGATAAATTGCAACGTAAATTACAATATATTTCGGTCTGATCTCCGCTTTCGTGTATTGAATTACATTGGATCAACAATTAATAGAGTGCAACAGCAACAAAGTTAATCGGAAATGCAGTAGTGTCTTTTGGTTTGAAGAACGCGGTTGAAATGATATTTGATTGCTTAACTTGTTTCATTTACTTCCTGAAGGCAGTAATCTGTGATTGGATGATAGCATAAAAATCATCTTTAAAGACGGTTATAGGTAACTATAGGCTAACGTAATTACTCAACATCAAATTAATTGCATACTTGTCTTCTACCAAAATACATTGGGTACTCTTCGAATGCGCCTTCATAAATACGTGGAACTACTAAAATGTCCTTGTTATATTGTCAAGGTCTGAAGGTATTTATTTCATATTAAACTGTGTATTTTCAGTGGCGGTTACGAGCCTATCGATGCGAACAGTACGTCGGCCACCTGCGTCTAGAGCTGCACGTTTTATGAGTTGTCCGCGGCGCGAAACACAACTAACTTCCAATACACAAGGGAACATAATGGAGTATATTGCGGAAGAAATCGTTGCTTGTTTCTTGATATTACCGCAATGTACTCCACTGCAGCTTCTGTAACTATTATGTACAACTTTTATCAGATTAATCACATTTAGTTTACTAAGGAGTTTAACATTTATTAACTTAAGTTGCTAACATCAATATTAGAGGATAGGTTCTGTTTCCCATCTTCTGTACTTATATCTTCTATGTATCCATTTTTGTCAGTATTTATCAATTTAGCTAAAGTCGAGATAACACTATTCTATAGAATATCTTCAATTTTAGTCGTAGTCTTCTTAAGTAGCGACACACTACTAGAATCTAATTTATGCATACGGATTTTAACAATAGCTTTTATTGTCGTTAGTTCGTTTATTTACTCTCGTCTTATTATTAAAGCTCTTCTGATCTGTTAAAAACATTTTCGTTACTGTGTCGGAATTCTACCCGTATGTTACAAAGTTTGAAGCAATATTACTAGAAATATATCCGTCGCAAATATTCATATGAACTGTTTGAGGCTATTTAGGAATTATTTAATATTCTGATGCATTTCGTTTAGTTCTAAAACTTCACTTAGTTTATTCTAGTCACACTACAGTGTGACTGTAGCGCTAATCATTTTCTATGAATGTAAACGACATAATATATGTAAATTTAATGGCTTTTCGTAATGAACTATTTATTGTTCTCTCAATTATATCAAGAAATTTTCTCTGACAAAACATGACTTTCGATCAAATCACATTTGTTTCCAAATTTAATGGCACACAGAATAGAGATCTTATTCTCTATGCTCAAGAATGTTTACTACGGTAAACTATAGTACCAGAGACTTGCAGAAAATAAAAATAAAATCTAACGATGTCTTTTGTTTCACTATTTTATGCTGTTAATATTAAATTCATAAATAGCAAAAATCACGAACATTGTATAAGTACTAAGCTACTTTCAATCTTCAAGTATGTGACAGCATCGTAAAATTTTTACAAAGTCAGTTGAGGATTTTTTCGAAACTGCGCGTGATATGTTATAAAGAAGCCAATTCGTTGGATTCTGCATGACTGACAGAATTTGGAAAGTGTCGCGTGAGCTCGTATGTGATTTTACTGAAATGTGCAGTGTTTTTGTTTAATAATTTAGGCACGTAATTTTCACTGATACTGAAAAGAGCTTATTGTTCATGTTTTGAATAATCAACGATTACTACTAAACTAAAAAATGTACTACTAAACTGTTTTTGGTTCTGAATTCTATTTTAAATTTGGTATATTTTGTTTTATTTACATTGATTATTATTATTGTTTTTAATTAATTTTATAGAAATTTTAAAGAACGACCTTAAGTTAGCTCGAATACCTTGCTTAATCCGCCTGCTTCCTTTGTGATCTTTTTTTTCAGTTTCTTAGAAACAAGTTCCGAGTTGCTATGTATTGTTAAAGTTCTAAGAAAACGATTGTTTTTAAAATTTTCAGCAAGCCAAGTTTCATAATCCTTTTTTTGTTTTAAGGCATTTTAAAGGAAAAACGTCTGAAAAAAAATTATTAATAATCTCGTTTTTCATCTCGCATTTCTAAATTTGGACCGATAATTGTTGTTTTAATATAGTTAAATAACCATTGTTTAATATTCTTATTTATTATATTATTTAATATATCAAAAGAAAAAATTAGATTTAAATTGACAATTAAAAAAGAAAAAAATGTTATGTTGCATTTTGGGTTTATTTTCAAAAAAGCTAAAAGGTATGATAACTCAAAATGGTTTACTTTTGTATAATTCATATAGGGAGTAAAATTATCACAAATAGTCACCCCTATCACCTCCTAGCGGGAGTACGCCGAATTACCAATAAATCTGTATATTAGCCATTGTACTATACTCTTTCCTGGTTCTCACGGGTCTCGGCAACTTATAAGGTTTTTCAATTCTTATACGTATTAGTTTTGAGTAACTCTTATTTTGTTACTTATCACTATTACTTAATTTATTAGATCTTTATTGTAGAGTATTTGGATATTGCACATGTTCTAATTTTCAGCTTTAATGCTCTCTTCTCTATCTCGTTATTGAACGAATAGATTTCTAAAAACAAATTTACCTAATATTTTTGCTATCCGTTGACGTAATCAATCATTCTTCACTCCCTCATCACAATAACAAAGATTAATCCAGTAACCCGAACGAGGATGCTCCGAACTATCCTTCAAGAAATATTACTCAACTTAAAATTTCATCAGGAAAAAATAATTTCGTGACCTTTCCCCCCGAGTAAATTCCTTTATTAGGAGCTGTGGCGAAGCTCCCACCCTTAGGGTCATAAATCAGAAGTTTGCACAAAAACTAACCAAAAGTTTCGCCTCCGAAAATGATGAAACGTTACCGAGTTTTATTCAGTTAAAATTGGAGATAACGATGCGGTGCTGAAGAGAAGTTTTATGGAAACAAACATTATTCACCTGCGTCGGCTAGAGCAGCCAGTTACTGAGTACAATATGAAAGTTTTAGAAAGACGATTTGTCTATAGCATATATAGCGGTATATATGTGAAGAAAAATATAATTTCCTTTAATTTCAATATTGATACAACAAAACCAAAACCACAGACTTATTTGTTAGGATCTATGGTAAATCTAGAATCTGTGGATGGAGAGCTGTCATCAAAAAAAGCAATTTATTTTGAAAGTAGTATCTCTGTATAAAATGATTTTCGTGTTAAATTGGAGATTGACGTAGCAATTAATTACGCTAAAGTTGTATTAAGTCGTTTCTCTACTTTCATGTAAAGTTTACTTATTATTCTGAAAGTATCATTTTATTCAGATGTGTCAGAGTAATAAAATAAAAACTCTAATTTCGGAAACTCAATTTTGTTTTAATTGTTGTGTCGTCCAGATTAACAACATAAATCTATCGTTATATATATATAAAATTCGTTGTGTCTGTTCTTTATTCAAACTAATCTTCGAAACGGCTAAACCGATTTTGACGAGATATTCGCTGAAAGATATACGCATATAGATAACGTATTGGAAGACAAGCTAAGCCGTAACAATAACATTTAAACCTAACTTAAAATCAGTAAAAGAGATATAAAAGGTAAGTAGCAACAACTAAAGTATTCTTAAGAACAGCTAATAATTGACTACTTCTAAAATTTAACGTATATATCTACAACGCTGATATAAATTTTAGCAAAACAGGTAATTTAACAACGGAAGCGAAAATGTATCTCCTATAATATATATATATATATAATTTAAGTCTAACGTGTCTGTACTTTTCAGATTTTTGTGAAAGAAAACGGTTGTAGGTGTTTTGGAATAAGTACTAAAATAAATTTCAATCATTTCTAGAAATGTCTGTCTGTCTGTTTCTTTCAGCGCCCATCACTGCTAAAGTACTGCGTCCACGATAAAATTTCAAATCAAGAAAATCATAAAGCATATCTTGGAGTAACATTTAGTTTTAATTTCATTAAAATCGGTTAACTATATCAAAAGTTATTGTAATTTTAACGACGACGCGACTTAAGTACGAGAGAAAAGTAGATAAGTAAATGGAATTAACACATTTATTAGTTACTATATTTTACTTTAGATTCCACGCGGACAGAGTCGCGGACACAGTAATTAAATAAGCACGTTAGAAATAACAAGTTATCGGTGATTGACTTCAATTAGACTTCCAATAAATAGATTGTTTAAATGAACGTAGGTCGGCATTAAAACTATAGGTAACTTTATAAGCTATAGTTAAGTATAAACGAAACATTAAAAAAATCAAAACTTAAGAACACCTCGCCTTTTTTTTATTATGAAGTTGCCAATTAAATATTTTAGTTGTATGTGCGCCTTACAAATTTACGTCGATTTTCTGAATTGGCTACTGACGTTTAGAAGAAGATTATTGCATTATTTAGTATGTATACCTTTAGACGTTATTATTTTGATATATTTTACATTTTGAATTACAGCTTAATTTTACTTTGATTTTAAATTTTTATTCAAAAACCACATGTTAAAACCAAACAGGGAGAAATCAAATCAAATCTCATACCACATAATACCATATAATCAGATAACTGGGTTTATATATAGAAAACAATGCGATATGTAAAGAGATTATAGTTATTTCTTTGTGTTCAGAGCAACACATTAGTTTAATGGAAATTTACAATTGCTTAGAAATTTGGAAATATTGTCTTATAAAACGACATTTCTAGACAAAATCAAAGAAGATGGAGCGACTTCGATTTAAATTTATAGCAGCGACATCAACGGACGGAAAAACAAATATAATATTGTCTTATACTCGTATACATAGTATAAGATCCAGTCGCATCCGAAACCGAAACAATGTTAAAATAACATTCTAAACTCTGTACGGAGCCCATAACTCTCGGATCAACACCACAGATTAAATATTTAATGTTCAGACTAGGGCGAAGCCGGTCTGCGAAGTTATTGGGCGAAAGTTCTCGTCTCTAATTCTCTGATGTTATTCTGAGTATCATTTGCATGTACATGCATATCGGAGGATAGGATATACTAAAATGTTTATGTTGTTATGTACTATCTCATTTGTCGAGTTTTGCATACATTTATTTAGCACTAGCGACCGTTTATGACTTCCGTTGCTATTGCACATTCATAAATAATCATACGTAATATACATGTAAAAATGTTTACAGCACACGCCGAGATAGATGTAACGTTTTCACAAATTATAGATTATATATCATTTTGATGTATAAGCTATATTACTCCCAGCATCTCTCTACACATATTTCTATTAAATATTGTTATATATTAATGGTATACTAAGACGTTTGGGAGACAGAATATGCCTACTGAGTCTGCCAGGGTATATTTGCTATAAAATTAATCAGAATTAGTTCCTATACACGTGGCCAGTATATGAGGTAGTGTAAACAGGACCATTTGTTAATATAGCTTGATAAAAAATGTAGCAAAATGTGATATATAATAAAACGGTTACTGTTGAAGCGTAACTGGAATGCAGCTCGTCAAGTGACGCAGTAATCACGAACCCGCTCGCACTAATGGCCGAGTCATAATTATTTGGATACGGTAATTTAATAATTTACACAAAGACAATGTGATTAAACAACATAGTTAAATTCACAGTAAACAGAAAAATAAACTTTTAACAGTATGAGATAGTGTAAAACAGTCCAATAAAAAAAACGAAATGTAGTAGCATTTTATTACAGTCCTGTACCAAGAAATATATCACACATAGTTGAGTAATGTCAAGTGAGTGTAGGTAAAGGTTTTAAAAACTTCCACATGTAGCATTCAAACACACACCGAAAGGCGTTTGGGAAGCATTTGAAATGCAACCTAAGTTTGATAGTTAACTTGATAAAAGCTTAACAATGCTCTATTACTGTGTTTTAAACGTTATCACAGTGCAGCGATCGGATTATTCTTAAGTGAAAAAAAAATGACTTCTAAGAAATAATTGTTTTTATAAAGTGGTTGTATTCAAAGATAATATTTTGAAGCAAGTATGGCGACGATCAACATAGTTTCCAATTTTACAATGTGTCTGAGCTTCCGATGAACGGAAATATTGTGATAAAGCCATAGCATAGTGGTAGGGTTTTTTTATAATACCCAGTTTGTTAACAACCAATGTTTAAGTTGAAAATATACCGCCAAGCACCTATAGGTTCAGGCAAATACATTTGAGGCCCAGTTCGCGAACCTTATAATGGTGACAACCATTATAAGTAACATCATCCCTATAAAGATGGATTTACGGTTAAAGACAAAACCTATAAAATGTATATAACAAAAACAAAGCGTGCATATGTGTACTATACGAAATCCCGTAGTGTTAATACTTAACTATACGTTTACTCATTGTATATACTGTTGGAAATAAATGAAAATGTTGGGTAGTTATACTGTGTCGGCCCATATAATGAGCGGCGCTTACCGTGTTGACGCACTCTTTCGGTGGCAGTCATATCGTGCGATAGCTCTGTCCGAACTCGTGTCGGTTATTTAACGAGTGATTAATTGTTAAAATTAATTCGTAGCAGTTTATATCTAAATTGGCCAGTTCTTTGTTAATAATCAATAAATGTGTTAAAAATTGCTAACAATGTTGTTCAAAATTGCTAACAATACTGTTACACACAAAACCCAAACAGATACTTCTACATACTTACACATACACTCAAAGACCTATCTTAGGTTTAACGCGTAACGCAAATTTTTCCCTACCGTATCATAAGAAGTTTCACTTCATAAAGAGTTATTACTTGCCGTATCCATAGAGAGATATGTTTATAGATCGAAGTGCGCCGACCCGGTCACTTCGTTACTCTTGTATACATAATAAGTTAGGAAACTACCGTTCATGAATTCCTTGTTTTGTAACAACCGTTTAATTGCGTTAATTTAACATTAACGGCTAATTACTATTTTTTATTGTTATTTTATTACTATACACGTAATTCTATAGTTGTTTATTTAGGACTAGTAAAATATCCGCGGCTTCGAGACTCGGAATTTATGAACGAATATAGTAATAATAATTTTATTTTAACAATATACACTGTCACAGAAGGTTTATCGTACAACATACTGCAATACCTACATCTGTGTATCCTAGCGCCTGAACTAGGGCGGACCTGTATCTCAGACGCAGAATATTTTATTAAACTCTAAAGAACACTAAAGTATTCTACATTTCTCTCCAAAAGTCATGAATACCCTAGTACTAACAAAAAGGAAGTAAAATGAGTCATGAATACGTGGGAAAATATGCAACATAGGGAACTTTTCACTCTGAGTATTATAAACAAATTCTAAAAATAGCGCGCTTTGAATTGCCTTAGCAAATTGTTATAACTTCCCAGAGATTTCCACCCTTCGTTTTATATTAGGTATATAAGCGTGCCGCAGGACTACGATTAAGACCACTTCTATTCTGGACATCGAAGCTGATATACGAAGAGACATAAAAGAAAAAGATCTACAGGTGAACTATAAAGAAAATAGTTATTATAAAGTGTGATCAGGGAGTCATTGTGTATATATTTTTCTGTAAAAGTTTGTGCCACTTTAATTTATGTGAGTACGAATAAATTTATTTTGACCCAAAACGGTATCTAAATTGAATATAAGTCCATTAGTGAGACATATTATGGTAGCGTTATAATGTGAAATATAATAACTATAGTCTACGAAAGATTGTGTCGTTTTATGAAACTACGAAGAAGTGAAACTTTTTCGGATAGTAAGCATTAAACTGAAGCTTTTAGAAAATTATTCGATTTAGCAAGGACATTTTGTGGAGATTACAGAGTAAAAATATATGTTTTATAAAAACCGAGTTACGTTGATAACTACGGAAAATGGAAACGAAATTTCCTCACGAGAAACTTTGAAGAGAATTCAGGCCCCGTTTCCAATAGTCGTGGCGGGTTCAGTTACGTTAAAATCAAATATGGTTTCCAGTTCATACAAACTTTACGATTTGATCGTGATGCGGAAACATCATGTTCCAAATACATTTTAAATTGACACGGCGAAATTACATTTTAATATTTACCATGAATATTAGTGATGTAAAGAGTGGACAAGTAGTCAATCTTATATTCAGTGGTCATTAAAACACATAGTTAAGGAAAAAAACATCTTCAATTCATATAACAATAATGTAAATTCAACGTATCTGTACTTTTTAGATTTTTGTGAAAAAAATTGTTGCAGGTGTCCAGGAATAAGTAATAAAATACATTTCAATCATTTTTACAGATGTCTGTCTGTCTATATGTCTGTTTTTTAAAACACGCATCACTGTTAAGGTCCTGCGTTCAGGTTAAACCAAAAAAATTATAAAGCATATCCTCGAGTAGTATTTAGTCTTAGTTTCATTAAAATCAGTTCACTTTATCAGAGTTATTGTAATTTTAATGACGACGCGACTTATGTACGAGAGAAAAGTAGATAAGTGAATGGACTTAATACGTTCAGATGATTTTATTAGTCACTGTTTTTTTTACATTAGGTTCCATGGCGATTGAATCGTGGGGACCGCTAGTTTAAAATATAACTAAAGGAATATCTATTTCGTGTCTCAATGCATGTTACTAACACAACACCCCAATAAAAATACATATAACAAAATGATGCTTACGTATTGTTAAAAACTCTTAAAATTCACATACATTTTTATTTTGCTTCGTCGACGTTTCACTCTTCTTCTCTCTTCTATGTCTAGATGATACAAAGCTATCTTATTAAGATTTATATTATGATATAACGCAGATGAAGTCCCATGTAGTTGCTAATTATAATATAAAACTTATTAACCATAAAACCCTAGTAACACCTTGAGAAATATAACGCAAAAGCATAAAAACTTCTCCGCGTAAATACCCCACTGTGCCAAGTTTCATGTTGATCGGTTAAGCGGTGTCGAAGTTTATCAATCTCACATATTATATAAGACTACTAATGGGGAGGGCTGTTCAATGCCTCCTCAACCGGCGGAGAGCACCCGGCTCTGTTGGGGTCCCAGGTCAGGTGCTCGACCTAGCGCTGGGCCATCTTGGCCGGTGTGTGTGGGTCGGACAGTTCCCGAAGCCCTGGAAGCTTGGGTGGCTCTGCCTGATGGCGAAAGAGGGTCGCCCTCCGGAATCCGCGTCCGCGTATCGGCCTCTCGTCCTGCTGTACGATGCCAGGAAGGTGTTGAAGAGAATCGACTCTTCCTGGGTTGTCCAGCACCTGGAGGGAGTAGGACCGAATTTAGCGGAAGCGCAGTTCGGCTTCCGGACGGGGAGTTCCACCGTGGACGCCCTGTGCCTTCTGAAGTCGCTGTCTACGGAAGCGGCCTCCCAGTAGGAGAGGGCTTTGGCGGTGTCCCTGGACATCGCCAACACCTTCAATAACCTGCCGCATGGAGTTATACGGGAAGCACTCCGATACTTCGGAGTGCCCCGTACCACCGGCGGCTGTTGAAGGCGTAGCTCGAAGATAGAGAGGTCGCCTACGTGGACGGCGACGGGCAGATGGTCCAGCGTGTGACGAGGAGAGGGGAAGCGGCGCTTTGCCCTACTCCTCCCACCACCGTAGCCGGATCTGAGGGGATGGGCCGGACGAGGGGAGGCAGCTGGTGTGTACCCAGTTTGCTCCTCTATATGTAATGAATCGTGTAACCACTCAAACCCGCCTACACTATGAAGGAAGTCCATGTTTCGGTTACAACTTCGTCTGCCACAACAACTGCTCCTGTAAAAAGAACCCGCAGTGGACGCAGAATTATTCCAACAAATTTTTATCGCCCGTAGTTACGGTCTGAGCGGGAGAATAATGTGGAGTGTAATTCGCTCCACTGGAAAACGCTCCACTTACTCCAAGGGCTAACCGTGACGTATTACCACCACCACGCTACGATAATCCGCGCGCCGCCCGCGCACCACCCGCGCGGCGGCCGCGGCCGGACACACCACTTCGCGGAGCGCATCGTGCATGGCAGACGTACAGTTATTTATTATCTCTGTAATTTTTATTTTCTATTACAATACTTTTATAAAGTTCAGTGTAGTTTTTACATATCCTACACATTACATGTGGAGGTGTGAACTAACATCCCCCACA
>MU160721.1:0-10154 GCA_015888305.1 Antheraea pernyi | reverse complement strand
CCTCTATATCATTAATGTTATTAATAATAACGTTATGTTATTATTCATAATAATGTCGAATTGTAAATAATAAGCTGATAATTATTTCTCTTATTAAAAATAAAGAATGAGTTGAAATCTTGCTAAATTTCATGCAGATAAAGTCGCGGGTAATAGCTAGTCTAAAATAGAATAACCTTAATTACTTTTTATTAGGTTAGCTATCTGCCAGTGAAAGTTTGGTGAAAACTGGTCTAACCGTTTTGGAGATAGCATTTCGGGCGAAACCACGGTTAAGAGCTAGTATAAACTAAAATTGCTTCAATTTTCACTGGCAGATAGCTGATCTTATAAAAAGTAATTCAAGCAATTTTAGTTTACACTAGCTGTTAACCGTGGCTTCGCCCGCAGTACTATCTTCAAAACAGTTCAACCGATCTTCACGAAACTTTCACTGACAGATAGCTGATCTTATAAAAAGTAATTGAAGCAATTTTAGTTTATACTAGCTTAGCATTGCGGGCGAAGTCACATTTAACAGCTAGTATAAACTAAAATTGCTTGAATTACTTTTTATAAGATCAGCTATCTGCGAGTGAAAGTTATCTGAAGATCGATCGAACCGTTTTGGAGATAGCATTGCGGGCGAAGTCACGGTTAACAGCTAGTAGAAACTAAAATTGCTTCAATTACTTTTTTATAAGATCAGCTATCTGCCAGTAAAAATTATGTGAAACGAAGCCGCGGTTAATACCTAGTCTAATTTAGAGTAGCCTAAGAAACCCGCTGTAATTTCAGCTATGTGTCAGTGAAATTCCTGTCAAAATCGGTCTAGCCGTTTCAGAGATTACCTGAAACAAACAGGCAGACAGACAGACCGACAAAAATTAAAAAAAATGCATTTTTGTTATCAGAAGCGTGTATACTTTCATACCCAATCAGTGAAAAATTTTTATTTTGATATTACATACAGACACTTCATTTTTATTATATGTATAGATATGCGTGTACCTATGAATTGAAATCCGTAATTCTGCCACAATTTTTAAAATAATTATCAATTTAATTTGAATAGACATTACATTAATTTCATATTAATATTAATGAAACTAGTGGGCCCGGCGGACGTTGTCTTTATAATAAAACAAATTCTAACATTCAATCGCAGCGCCACCTACCGGGTCCAATTGTAAATTTAAACTATTCTTGAATGCATCTGAACACTCACAAAATTGAAATTTGATCTAGATCTGTCCAGCTGTTTAGGAGGAGTTCAGTCACATACATACACACGAACAGGAGAATGATACATATAAAAAATAATTAACTGAAATTACATTCATATTAATATCGCCGAAATATAAAATAAAACCATAATTTTACAGACAAATATTTTCAACTCGGCTTATGAGAGAAATGAACTTTAGCCAGAGGTTAAAAAAGTTGTAGATGATTCACTGCCTGATTTACTGTCCCTTTAAATGTAAATTGGTGTACAAACTAATGGAAAGTTAACAAATTCACAGCATCTGCGTATCACTTAACGCCGGGGGATAAATTGTACGGCCTGTAACAATAAAAACTTTTCGACTCGAGGCAGCGCCGCGTCATTTTCTCTTCCATTTTGCCAGTAGCGGGTACAGGGTTTATCTAAAAAAACCATCATTAAAATATTCATATTCCGTGTAGAAAAAATTGTCCCATAGTTGACAATTTGATGTCCTTAAAAGGAACAGTAAGTACGTGGTAAAATAACTGCAATTAAAAACATATGCCACTTACGTTCGGGTTTAAATTGTTGTTTGTTTAGGTTTACCTGCGATTCCGTGACCATTGATTGCACGATAAATATTTTTTAATTTGTAAATTTATTTTTTCTTATTTCTATTATTTTCTGGGTTACTTTGTCTTTGTGAAAGGTAATCTGTGTCCTTTCCTGTACCCTCAACAACGTGTATAAAACATTTCATTATGATCGGTTGTGTAGTTGAGGCTTGAAAGCGTAACTTTTTATATATTTATGTGTATTTGAAGAATAATTATCATCTAATTTGAAACAAATCGAGTGTCATGATGTTTGTCCATGATGAACTCCGAAACTACTGAACTGGTATTCATGAAAGTTGGCAATTATGTACAATTTGGCCCAACTTGAGAGATAATTTATATTTCGATTAAGGGCTTCGATATTTATGAATAATAAATTAAATAATTATCATTGATTATTGTTATTAATTGTGGGTTTTTATCAGTCCTGAACAGATGCCGCTTTAAATTAGTTAGTTTACAGAAAACTGTAGGACCGTGTTAGGATATTTATAATATATCATTTTTAATATCATATTTTCGTAAAAATGGTGAGTATTTTAGGTATATATAAATTATATATATTTTTTACAACCATTTTACCGATTTTAAATGAACTCTGTTACATTTTATCATTACTCCCTAGCCTTTACGAAAAAACCTGATGATATTTCTCAATGCTCTGGGAAGCGAGATCAGTTCTATTTGTATTATGGCCACCACATACATAAGAAAAGACCAATTGCGTTTTGTGATTTGCTAGCTCACGTTCAGATATATATGTGCCTTTCTCCTTAGTAGATTTGTGATAGTATGGTAACAGTGACTGACGGTATAGTTTCTCATCTCATTTACAAACAATTATGTTGTATCTTTTTTTAACTCTATTTTTGGCAACCAATCTTTTAGATTTTTACTGCCATTGTCGAGTAGTCAATAGTATTACAAGTTCTTCTTCCATTCCATTTTTGGCAATCACTCTTCTAGTAGATTATTACTGCCCTTGTCAAGTGAGTATCCATATTGATGTTATAACTTTATATTGTTGAAAATAGATTTAAAAAAAGAACTATCCTACTAAAACTTGCCAGTCTCACAAATTTATACGAACGCTTTGTAGTGAACGTTACAGGCGGCTACCATTAATTAAAAAAGATAAATAGAGACGTTAAAAGCCCGGAAGAGGGTGTCGCGGCCCCGTTTCTCTGGAGGACACTTCACTAAAGCCTGGCACAGGTTACCTTGCGTAACATTTGAATCTCGTTCTATCAAATATTTACATGAATTCACTTTTTTAAATGAAATAATTATAATTAATTTCAAATAGGAATCGTGCACGAGATAAATAGTAAATAGGAACAAGTTTTAGAACACTGATTTAGAATGTATTTTATGTCAGCGTTTGTTATAGATTACATTCTACAATTCACGTGAACAATATCCCGCGCAAATCAAAATCAAAAACACTTTATCCATTTTAGGCCCTATTAGGGTACTTATGAACGTCAAATCGACCACCGGTTCGGAAAACAACCTAGTCTCCGAGAAGAACCGGCAAGAAACTCGATCGGGTTTTTATCTTTTTATCATATCTAAAATACATTACACGATACAATCGTTTTTAGTAGATGCACAGAGAGGAATCAATTCCAGACATCATCATCGTTCACATACTCTAATTCTAGCTTATTGCAGAAGAGAGTGTTGGATTGATTCTTTCACAGACTAAGTTTCAACAGATTTTCACTTTGTTTTTAGACATACGAGATAGGAAAAAACTAGTGATCCTTCTTTGGACGGATCATAAAATACTACTGAACCGTATTTCCAAGTTTATTTGACTTTAAATAAAGATGGTGGATGGTAATTAGTACATGATTACCACTATAGTAGCCCCCTTGGGCATGCCACATACCGGGATTAATCTGAGTATATAGTAGTAACATAAGCGAGATAGTATGCTTCCGTAGCCAACTTAAATATCAAACACATAAATTAGGCCATAGCTTTTTACACTTACTTTGAAAATAGACTATGACATAAACTGCTGACTATGAACTTAAAATAACTGAATATAAAAACAGAAATACAGAACAAAACTTTATTCAATTCAAATATCCAATATCAAAGAACCCGACGGTTCGGAAGTTATATTCAAAGCCGAAATGCGAAAACAAGAAACTGAAAAGGAAAAGTGCTTAAATAAACCGAAATAAAAAACGTAAAGTAAACAGCGAAGAGAAGTTTATCAGGCAAACCCCGTAACAAACGCAATACAAATAACAAAAGAAATTTACGACAACGTTTATGATCCTCATCCGTTTAGATAAACTCATTGAAATTCAGTATGAATACAGGCGTCACTTTCCTTTGCGACGGCTTTTTTATATTTTTCTCGCTTACCTCTCTCAGAATATGTTGTGCGTATACTGCAAGTCTTTTATTTATTTCGTTTTCTATCATCATCTATATCTAAAATTTAGTGGTGTATGCTTCAACTCAACACATCTTTAATATTGTATCTTATGTTTACCCTTTCGTATTCTTTTTTTTGTAATGAGACTTAAGCATAGTGAAAGCGTAGCAGTATAACGATGACTGCTTAGCGTTAGATTTCCGTATTGAGAGTGATAGAGTTTCACTATTAAATTGTATTTAATCACAAATACTATTTCTAATTGTAACCTCTGATTTGTAACATCAATTAATTCATAATATCGTATTTATCTTTTGCACTTCATCATAACAGTCTGCCAGCATTTTTCTCTACAGTTGATTCCGATAATTGATATACCTTTTTAATGAGTACTGGTACTCACCTAATCATCTGCCTTATCAGACATATTATAAAACAAAATCTTCTGCCCCGTCTGCCTGTTCGCGATAAACGCAAAACTACTGAATGGATTTTCATGCGGTTAAACGCATCGTGGATGATGTTTTGAGCGACCCTCTCCCCCGACAGAGGACCGGCAAGAGGAAGAGGCAATTTGCCCGCCTCGTTCCGCCACCGTAGTCGGACCTGAGGGGATGGGCCGGGGTGTCCATCTCCTCATTGCACGAGTCCGGCTGACAAGGGGAGGCAGCTGAAAAGTACTCAGGTAGGAGCTCGGCGGCCACCTTCAGCCAGGCGGACCGTTGTGGCGGCTATCCAAGGTTGAGTAGCTAGTACGATCCCTTGCCGCCCCAACAAATACGGTCTGTCGGTACACCGTGGGGTTTTAGTCCGTGCGAGTCGCACATAACCCACTCTCTCCCCCGAGAGATCCATAAAGGATTTCCCCAAGTTAATAAAAAAAAAAAGTATATTATTTGTTAATTTTTTTTATTATTAGGGCAGGACATCGTTCGCCGCGCACGCTGGTAATAAATATATGTATTTATAATATATGATGAGTTTATAAGCAGAACAGATTAAAAATTTGATCACTCCATGGTGATAGCAGATCCAACGATAGTAGAACCATGAGTGTCAGAACATTCTGTGATGTCTGCATTTCGATTGTCGCTATCCTCGGGTTACTCTAAGATCTTCCTGCTATTAATCAACTGCCTTTAAATTATAGCGTTGCTGTAAATATTACATCGACATCGGGAATTAAACTAAAAGTACAACTTTATTACAGCCCGCACAGTAATAGCAAATTAATATTATGTGCTACACCTTAATAAGCCTTAGTTAAACTACGATAGTGCTCTATTTCTATAAATACCTAAATCTTCCTAGGAGTAATATTATATGGAAAACTTCGCATTATTGCTTCAATTCAATTTTCCACTTTAAAAATAATATTTTGTCATCTTTACTGTCACACTGCTATTGGCAAATAAATTTTTAAGGAGTCGTTTATGTTTGTATTTCTGAATTGTATTACTTGTTCATAGCAGTAAAAACGTCTTCAAATACCGCTCAGTCGGCAATAGTTTAAATTTTACCAAGAAACTGAGTTTCTGACGAAGAATCCACAGAGCATTTTCTAGTAAGCAAAATCAGCGAAATGTTGATGACTTAGAGAAGTATTCGTATTTCATCAAGCAGTCCATGAACCAGAACCTTTGGTGAAGGACAATGTCGTGTTAAACCATACGATAGCGGTAGAGTTTCTTCTGATACCTCTCTGATTTCTTACTACACTCAAATTTAAGCTGCACAGGCCCATGTGGTGCAGGCCCATTGTGCCGATGCAATTTCCAAAGTTTGCAGGGGAGGTCTAACACCCACTCCCCCTTGATGGGTCTACAATCTTAACCCCTCAGACCGCAATCGCAGGGGCAACCACCTGTCGGGGGAACAGACGCAGTGCCAGTCGGCAGTCCCTGCTCCCCCGACTAAAAAGCGCAAAAAGCCACCATGGGGTTAAAAAAAGGTACTCGCACTCTATTCCGGTAGCCAGTTGAACAGTTGAAAGCCACTTCTCCTCTAACTTTAGTGTGTACTATCTTAGACAACATTTTCAATTCAATTTTCCCGTTAACGATCTTCGTCCAAATACCTATCACTGTGATACGTCAACTACATGAAAGTTAATTAGCACTTAATATAAGATGATAGTCATCAAATGCATTGTAAATTCTATTCTTCTATACGTAAGAATGTAAATCGAACGTGTCTGTCCTTTTAAATTTTTGTAAAAAAAAAACTGTTGCAGGTGTCTCATAATAAATAATAAAATACATTTTAATCATTTTTAGAAATATCTGTCTGTCTGTTTGTTTATTTGAATAACCATCACTGCTAAAGTACTGCGTTCACAATAAAACCTCACCAAGAAAATCATAAAGCATATCCTTGAGTAGTTTTAGTTTCATAAAAAACGGTTTACTCTATCAAAAGTTATTGTATTTTTTTTTTTCGAACTGACTACGCTATTGACCATGCAAGGTCTTAACAGCTTCACCGGACTACATAAGTTATTGTAATGTTAATGATGATGGGACTTAAGTACGAGAGAAAAGCAGATGAATAAATAGACTTAATACATTTAGATGTTATTATTAGTCACTGTTTTTTTAGCTAGTCCCAATATAAACCTGTAATACAATGTAATAAAAATAAAAAGTAGTATATATAATATTTTACTTCAAACAAATTTGTATGAGCTGAAATAAATTCAAGCGAAAGCATACAGTTGCGTATGAGAGTTGTAAAGTAAAATACTCTGATAACCATTCCGTATTCCCATCACGTGCCCAATATTGGGATTGGCTGCGGATCGCTATCAATATTTCTCGAGAGCTCATTTCGATTTAATTATTCAACTCTCTCTTTATTTAACTACCTTTACACGCGGATTCGTTCTAGCGTATTACATGTTTTCTTTGCTCCCTCTGACGTTGATTTGTAAATATCCAATTAGTATATACATATGTTAGTAAAAATATTTAAACAGAGACGCGAGAGTGGACTTAAACTTTGTACCTGTAGATGATATGATTTTCGGTTTTGGTTGGCACCGACTTCCAATACATCTCTAGGTAGCACACATATTCATATGTTTTATTTAATTTGGTTGATTTGATAAACTATTTATTTTCCGCTTTTTAGTGCCTTATGGGATTTTGATTGATATTGAAGTCGGTTAATACTTTTTTTTGAAAATTTACTTTATATTGTTTGAAATAGAATATGATTTTATCAGATCACTGGAGCATATACCTAACTGTTTTATTTTAATATAATAATGCATTGTTTGTGAATGCGCACTAATGTTTAAGGAATTACGATATTTTTTGGTACCGCAATAGACATTGTTTTTAGCAAACTCATTCAACAGCTAGTTGAGGCCCATGAACATCGCTTTCATCACCATGTTAATATCAAGATCTTATCGAAATCTTAGAAATTACGACCATGTTTGAGATAATCCGAATAGATTAAGCCATATAAGTCATAAATTATACTAGTAGTCGTTCAGTAATCAGAATTGACCATAATCTATCTATATCTATTCAATATCTCTTTCCGCGACTTCGTTCGCGTGGAATAGTTACTTTGGGCTAACGGTAACACGAAGTGAAAGCTGACAAAATGAAAAAAAAAACAATTTTGAAACGTTCCTCCTTGGTGCTTCGCTCATATTGATCTTAGTGTGATGATATATAGCCTATATATTTATATATAGGCTCGATAAATGAAAAAGGATTTTCCATTCGGACCAGCAGTTTCTATAATTACCGCGTTCATCCAAACATCCAAACAAAACAAACCCTCCTGCTTAATAATATGTATATATATATATATAATAAGAATGTTAATCCAACGTGTCTGTACTTCTTAGATGATTATGAAAAAAAATGATGCGGGCGACTTGGAATAAGTTATAAAAAAATTTTAACCGTAAGAATGACATAAAATTAAAATATAATCTTTTTTATTTATTATTTTTTAAATAAAATGATTATTACGCCATCTATTGGCAAATTATAAAACAATGTTCATATGGATGCTAAAATTTATTACAGCGACATCTATACGTGGCTTGATAATATTTTTGGGAACAAACTAGAGACTATCATAATATCGTTTAGGTTTAACAGAATATATTAGATCCAACAAACAAGCTTAACATACTAAAGCTTTCAAAGTCTATAACCGTTATCTTGAACAGCCTGAAGATGGAGCTTGCTGCATTTGTTTTTGCTCAAAATATTCCATCGGAGTTTTTGACTTTTTGGTTATTGAATCTTTATGTGTAAAGTAATTATTTTCACTCTAAACCTTATATTATTGGACACTATGTTAAATAATTTTGATGTCCTTTAAAATTATATTGTACACAATTTAAGTGCTGTATAGATAATAATAACAAATAATACACTGAGATTTGTACAGTGAATTGTCACAAAACCTTCCTCATTAGTTCTGGTGAGGGAGCCACTAGCTTGTTAGAGCATTGTTTGAATTTTCATTAAAAATATTATATGTACATGACACCAGCATAATTGTTTTTGAACATACGTAACAAGTAAACTTTTCAACTTATTCTTAACTATTATTTTTCTCGCTTCTTCGCTCGTGCTATTGTAGATTTTAATAAAATACATCCCATATTACTGGCTGGTAATATAAGCTACATTATTTATTAGATTGGTACGTGTAAACAGTGGAATCCGATTGTCACACATAAACTACTAAACTACATCAATTTATCAAGGACAACTATGTTAACGGAAAACAGAACCTAATTTAAGAAAAACATCGACAGAACAACAGATAATGGAAAAACGGGAAACTGACGAGGGAAGGAAACGAATTTCGTTTAATACTATTATTATATAGCGTTTGTTTTAACACATTCATCTCCAGAACTATAAGCCAAAGGTCCTGCTTATTGCATTTTGTAGAATATTTATTGAGGAACTATTTAACATCATGCTATGATCAATAGGAGCACAACAATTGCTATACAAACTGTAGGTCAGAAAGTACGCTAAGTCAAAAATTAATGCGGTCGGGCCGTGAGTCGTGGCGCGTAACGTTGACGCCAACGACGAGAATAATTAAACACGAGTGAACCCGTGGGGCATAGTTACTATTTATATCATTTAAATATTAATATTATATGTCGAATATCATAAATTATTATTGTTGTATTTTTTTTAATTTTCGCTCGCACATGCACACGAGACGAGAATTGTTTTTTTTAAGATATGTGACTTTATGTTGTTTCTTCGATTAATTATAAAATCATTGTTATGCAGAACTTGGCAACTCCATTTTACGTTCTCAGTGCTTGAGTTTTAGAGAGACATTAAACGAAGCCTCCAATATAAATTCAGCACCTTTTTTTCGAACTGACTAAGACTGTCCGTTGTTGGACGGCTATTACAGCTTCACTGACCTTTGAAATATTACACCATTTAGACATTAGCTATTATTTACATACTAGCTTTTTGCCCCAATTCAACATGAGTTTATTATTTGTTATAATAAATAGCTCCGTTATAGTAACATGAATATAGTATAAGCACTACCTACTAGTGTTCAAATATAATGTATATACATTTTCATGTTGATTGTTTGAAAGGTATATAAGTCTATAAGAACCTACATAATAAATAGATATTTATATATGAATCAAAATCAATTTTGCAGACCATTGCTCAGTGGAGAGTTGTGGTTTAAAAAAATATTTTCTAAAAATAGTTCATTTTAAAACTGCTACCGTTTGTTCATGTATTTAAGAAAATTAATGATCACAGTTGAACAAATATTCCACCGCGACTTTATTTAGATTGCGTTTAATATTTGAAGGATTATGATAAACTGTATATAAAAAAACCGTATTGATGTTGAAAATTTAAAATGATAAAAATAGTTTTGCAAATAGCGAACATTTATTTATGAAAGCGCACCGGCAACGCTCGTA
>MU160720.1:31918-47001 GCA_015888305.1 Antheraea pernyi | reverse complement strand
GCACGTGGTGCACCCTGCTGAATAACGAACGAGGCAATGGCGAAAGCGGGGTGGTAGGGTTTTACAGACTGACTGGGTCGCAACCACCATGTATATGGCGAAAAATCCCGTCATAGTTATTTGTTTCTGCGGATCGTGTTTCAGGATCAGCCTGTGCATATCCAGCTTTTCGCAGGCCGGCATGACAGTGGTGACCAGTGATGGATACTGAGTCACTCAGTGGTCGCCATTGTTTTTGGATTGTACTGCAGTCATTTTGTCGTGCTATAAAAAAAAATTACTTATCTACTTTTGTCTCGTACTTAAGTCGCGTCGTCATTAAAAGTACAGTAACTATTGATAGACCGAAACCGATTTTAACGAAACCAAGACTACATCGTACTCGAATATAACAAATCATATTACTGAATTGCTGGACTATAAGTTTAGCTATTATAGATTAGATCAATATGTGAACGACGATGTCTGGAATCGACACCTCTCTCTGTGAATCCACCAAAGACGATTGTAACGCGTAATGTATTTTAAATATATGTATGTTGAAAGTTTAAACCCGATCGAGTGTCTTGTCGGTTCTTCTCGATGACTAGGTTGTTTTCTGAATAGTATAAAGTAAAATAAGAATGTCCTAAATTTCTCCAAATCATAGACACAGTACATTCACGCCCAAAACGTTGCGAATTCGATTACCATCGCTTACCCATTGTACTCTATTTGTCACTAATGCACTCTAAAGGCGCACACCGTCACGAAAAACTGACACCCTGAATTTATTACGATGCGCGCGCACACCGTCACGAAAAACTGACACCCTGAATTTATTACGATGCGCGCGCACACCGTCACGAAAAACTGACACCCTGAATTTATTACGATGCGCGCGCACACCGTCACGAAAAACTGACACCCTGAATTTATTACGATGCGCGCGCACACCGTCACGAAAAACTGACACCCTGAATTTATTACGATGCGCGCGCACACCGTCACGAAAAACCGACACCCTGAAGTTAGCTATAGTCGAACATTTTGTTTCTTTGTATTTGTTGTTTGTGTTTATTTGTATTAACACTTTCAATGTATTAACCTTTATAAAATACCTTTTTTCTATTGTTAGTGTCGTTTTTTCTACAAACGTAGAATAAAGCGAAAGATAATTTTTTTGAAAAGATCTTTATCATGTTACGCCAAGTTATACTTATGACTTCTAACGTTTCTAAGTACACGCACACTTTTTTTTACATATTTAAACAATTTATAAACATCAAGCGTTATACATATTTATTTTAACTTATCTATGTATGCAGTTCACGAGTATAAATTGAATATTTTTGTAGCGCTAATTAGATAAAGACTTCACAAATTACAAATACATTAGACAACTGCATACATTTTTATTATTCCATTGTATGTAAATATATTCTCAATACTGAACATATATATATATATGGTACGAGTTTCATAAAATTAAACTGATATTTTCAATTTAATAAAATTAAAGCAATAGTAATAATATAAGCAATGATTAAAAATTACAAAATAATCTACGTCTTCAATAATAAAGTTCATCAGAATATGTGAAATTCGGAAGATAAAAATAGCTCTGATTATGGTTAATGAAGTAAATAAAATCAATTATTATTTGCGAGCAATCGAAAAAGATTTAAAAGATAACTGTCTACACGATGTTTTCTATCAAATACTCGGTTATTTGGGTTAATTACTAATTGTTTATAATCAATGGCGAATGTGAATCGAGCTCGAATGCACGATCTTAGATTGGAAATAACGATAATGTTATTAGAAAGTTATTGTCTAAATACTATTGTTTGTGCCTGAGCTATGGAAATTTTATTCTATTCGAGTTTCTATATAATTTTACAAACAAAAGACTGAAGATTGCAATCTGGGCGATGGGAGCAGCGAACGGTCGTTCAGATAAACTTTCCGATACGTTATTTTGTTATATTTTTCGGTTGAATTCTTCAGTCTATGAGAGGTTTACAATTTGGTTGAGTTGTTTTTATATTTGTATCTAGAAATCAAATGATCGGAAATTTAGAATTGGCATGTAACTCCCGTGTGCAAAATATAGTACAAATTGGTCGTTATTATTATTAAGCCGTTATTAAGTCCAGACATACAAAGAAATAGACAGGCAATATATGTTTAATGTCATATATGAAAAAGGGCGCATTTAACTAAAACACAAAATGGCAGAAAAGTCGAAGTCTATGCCTTTAACGGAGTTAGTTTAACTAGTTTCTTTGAGTTTTGTTTTTAATGTCATAGCAGGCAAACGAACATGTGGGTCACCTGATGTTAAGTGATCACCACCGTCCATAGACTCTAACAACACCAGGGTAGTCGAAAGTGCGTTGCCAGCCTGTGTTTGGGGGAAAGGGAGGGAGGGGGAGAGGAGAGGGGAGGTGTGGGAGGTGGACCTCCGGCGCTCTCGTTGACCTAACGAAACGCAACAATTCAAGCACTGTTACTTCACGTCGGTTTTCTATGAGAGGGTGGTACTAACCCAGGCGAGCCGACCCATTCGTGCTGAAACCAATAATTGCTACAGCGTGGCTCTACCACCTACAATTATTTTGTATTTTAATTATGTTATTTTGATAACATAATCCCACAGGTGAATAAAAAAGTATTAGATGCACTTTTTTCCTTATTCCGAAAATACTTTATATATAACCTTTATTTTAAAGGCAGAATATACGTATATTACAACACTAATAAAGAAAAAGATATACATTTACAGACAGTACTACAGATTTTTTAATATAGATAGAATCTACTACTCGGCACCTCTTAATTCCCATATACGTAGTTCGTTTCAGGTTGTAAGCGGATTAACTCAACGATAAAATCACTTACGGGTGTAATTAAATCGTGTACATAAAATCATTTCCGATTTAATCTCAGCACCCGGCACTCGTAAGGAAGTGACGTACCGAGTTAGTAACCTTGTCAGAACGTAATGGTAAAAAAATTACCATATAGATGTTGATTAAAATTCTTGATTCTAGTTTTTCTATTGATCAGCCTTGAATCAGTTTGTTGACATGAAAGTAAATATAGAATCACACGACTGCGAGCGCACGGACAGCTCTACGGATATATATCGGTTGATGTATTGTGTCAGTCTACAGAGGTTGTTTAATCTCACAGGTGTATGGATTTTTTTTTTACGCACATTGTTCAGTAATAGATTACAGAAACACTTCCGCATAACGACCCGTATGAGTTGAGCGTTTAATTTTTTTTCTGGATAAAATAAACACTTAGATTCTTATGTATAATAATTACTCACACGTGTAATTTTGAACACCTTTAATATTAATGAGTTTTAAAAAATACACGTATTGGATATCTATACATAGAATAAAAATGCAAATATAACGTATCTGTACTTTATAAATTTCTTCTAAAAATAATAGTTGCAGGCAGAAATAAGTAATAAAATATATTTCAATCAATTTTAGAAATGTCTGTCTGTCTGTTTGAACCCGCATTACTGCTTAAATACTGAGTTCATTATAAAACCTCTTCAAGAAAATCATAAAGAATATTTTCTAGTAACATTTAGTATTTGATTCATTAAAATCGGTTCGGTCTATCAAAAGTTATTGTACTTTTAATGACGACGCGACTTAAGTACGAGAGAAAAGTATATAAGTAAACGGACTTATACATTCAGGTGACTTTATTAATCGCAGTTTTTTTTTTACATAAAGTTTCAGTTGGACGAAATCGTGAGCACGGCTAATAAATATGAACTGTGGCTTGTCTTTTTTAGTATATACGATACTGCACAATAATGTTAATATATTATTTCAAATATAAAGTTTGATGTCCCATATTTCACTGGACTTGTTAATCAACTAACAGCGTGATACCATAAAACGTGATGCAAAATGACCGCTTTCAAGTGTAAGGCCGTACGGGGTCGCCGGCCTGTGAACTCACCAACATGGACCCACTACGTTCTAGATATTGTAGTACCTACAAGTACGTTTTATGTAATCTATATACATAAAATGATAGAGTGCTGTCGTCGTCCGTGTGTCACGTAAAAAACTGTATAGATTTCGATTTTTTAGTTGTAACTCGTAGTGTGGTCTTTAATTTTTTTTAAATCTCAATATCTACATTTAATTCAAAGTCATTATGGTTTTAACTAACTACCATTTTTATAATATGCACTATAGAAAACTGAAGATATTTTAAAAGTAACATGTTTTTGCTTTCGTTTTATTTTTAATGTTTTTTCCTTTATACGTAACGCAGACAAAGCCGCGGGAATCAGATAGACGTTAAATGTACTACGACTATACTTTGTGAAATTTGATAATAGTGCGAGTCAGATACCGCAACTTCTTCAACTCTCCTCCGTTTTATTATTTTAAAAGAATACTTCGTTTTTGTAGTGTAAACTTCTTTAGGCGAGTTGAGCGGTATGATTTTAGCAGGAGATAAATTTATAATATCGCGTCATGACATACTAGTAAGCATAACCGACCGTATTGCGCTTGCGCGGCTTGCCTAAGACTAGCGTCGCGTAGTATAGGGGCCTGTGTACATATTATATTAATATTTTCTATTGAGATCGTGATATGTTTGATGAATTAATGAACTGTATAAAAATGTATATAATTATTATTCGGAATATCAATAGATGTGTTAGAGATACTAATGATAATAATTTCTATTTACAAATGATGAAATTTAAATAATCCATACCATAATTGATTTAAAAATTCAAAAGCGAACACAGTTATTTCATAGTTTTTAGTTTTCACTTCTGTCGGCAGTCCTTATGACTGCCTCGAGTTCTATCGTATTCTGGATTTATTGGAAAACGTTATGGTACGTAGCTCAATCCCAAACAGTTATTCTATTTACTAAAAGTTTCGTCATAATAGATTTAGCCGTCTCGGAGTCGCACTATAGACATTAAAATTTTATTTGTAGATAAGATTGGATCTTATATAAAAAATGTTACCTATGTTTTATCCATATTCTTCTTATACTCAAATAGTATTCCAGACGTTCACTGTCAACACATTATAACATCCCATTCGACAGTGATTATTTATTGAAGTCAGATCGAGAACCGATACAGTCGGTTACGCGGCTCTGCGCAGATATATCGTGGGTTCAGTGCCCGGCATATCCGATGCAAGTCATTGTTGTACGGCTGTGTGCATAAAGTCATTTGAATTTTATTTCGTTTTTCTATTTCTAATGTGAAGGATCCCCTATTTATTAGGCGATTAATGGATTAAACTTTGCATATTTTGCAACTCTTTAAATACGGTGATAAAAAGTCAAGGTTTTTTTTTACGTAAGCGAAGTGTATTGTTTTAATTTTACAGAGCGAAATCAATATTTCAAATACTATAGTGTGCACACGTCCTACAGTATTGTAGACTACATACAAACAATCTCAAATGATTCCAGTGATTGACCAATCCATCCTGTTTTTATGGAGTAACTAATTTCAAATGTTTTCCTTTATGGTTTGTACAGTCTTGTGCAAAGATGTTTTATTATAATTCTTTTTCTATGGATTGGATAACTATAATAGTCTTATAAATGAAGTCTTTTTGAGAAATTCTACTGGTAAGAATTTAGTTATAACGAAGCAATAGCCTGCAGCTTACCCTGAGTTAAGTTAGTATAAGTTATCATTGTTAATCGTCACGTAAGGAAAAAGTGTTACGCCTACTCCATGCGACTGTATCTCTCTGTCTTTTTCTATTATATACGAGTGCGTATTGTGTTCAATACTGAACATCACCTCCCCACACGTGCACGCTCACACGCTTACACATAAAGTGGATGGGTTTTTCTTTTTTTTCCCGTATCGAACTGTAATAGTTTAGAATCTTTTCAGATACAAAATACACATAAGAGTTGTTGAGATATGTGGATTGGATAACTATAATAGTCTTATAAATGAAGTCTTTTTGAGAAATTCTACTGGTAAGAATTTAGTTATAACGAAGCAGTAGCCTGCAGCTTACCCTGAGTTAAGTTAGTATAAGTTATCATTGTTAATCGTCACGTAAGGGAAAGTTACGCCTACTCCATGCGACTGTATCTCCCTGTTTTTTTCTATTATATACGATTGCGTATATGTTCAGTATTGAACATATACGCAATCGTATATATAATCGTAAAAATTTCTTAGAAGAACACTATTATTTAGCATTTTTCATAATTCACACTTCGCTATTTTATATCTAGTTTGTAATAAATTAATATTTTTCCTATAATATATAACGAAACTTATTGATACCATTAATTACTTTACGTTAACGAACTTCTTTATTGGCGGGGGCCCTGAATACAAACACTTTTTTTAAATGTAAATTATCCGCAAAACTGTTGAACCCAATACGAAACTTATTGATACCATTAATTACTTTACGTTAACGAACTTCTTTATTGGCGGGCCAAAGGTCAATTGGGTCTTTATTATTATTCAGGGGGCCCTGAACACAAACACTTTTTTTAAATGTAAATTATCAGCAAAACTGTTGAACCCACCTTTACTAATATTACCTTAAAGAACATTTGATCAAAACTGTACTTGTAACTCTACTTATGAAGTTTCATTTGAGTTGTAACAAAAAATCTCACAATATATCTTATTGGTATAGTAACGTGTTCCATTTTAACGATTTATGTTTTTTTTTTTGTTACAGGTAATTAATCTTTTTTTACTACGAGCTTCGATAACGAGGTGTTGCTGTTTGCCCTGAACGCGGGCAAGTTTATGTTTACCCACATAATGTATGGTATAATATAGGTCCGTATTACTTAGACGTTAAGAAATTGTTAAAAAGGCTAAAAGAGACTAGAAATCTGTTCATACTGAGCGTACGTATTATTACATTTCAAAAATGACCTAAATCTAATTTTAGCCGTTCCTAATATTTTAGGTTATTTTTCAAGGTGTTCAAATTTTGTAAATGAAAAATATGAAATTCATTAAAAAAAACTAATAACCTTATAAACGGCAAAAGTTTAATTTTTTTCTTTGTGTATAAAACCTGGAAATCTTAAAAAAAATAAACATTTTAGCTATATGAACGATTTACATGGGATTTAGCTCATTTTGAAATGGAACGACTCATATGACTACAGAGATTATAAAGTACCTACGTCATAGGAACTTCGAATTAACGAGCATTGACATTGAACTTTTCGTACGACGTCGTAGAAAACTAAATCTGAATACACATAAAAATAACGTTAGTAAAATATTCGATCCCGGAAAACGTTGCCCGCCGTATATCTGATAATAAACAAACTACTAGATCTAACGTGTAAACATTTTGACGGAGCCAAACGTTGCGGCCAAAATGTTCTTAATTTATAATAGTCCAATGTAGAGAAAACAGAAAAAAAAAACTTTATTAGCTAACGCATGTGCGCTCGCATTGGGCTGTTCGAGTCGACTGGTGGTAATGTTACGACCAGTGTTGGACAGTAGTCGATATCATCACATATCGATATGAATGAAGATAAAACCGGTGGTTATCATTTCATTTGGAACTTCTTAATGCCAAAATGTGGCGCTCGGTACAATGAGAAATAAACAAATGCAAATCGTAGATTAGGGAAATTAATGAGACACTATTGGGTACTGACGGTGGCGTCTTATTATATATCGATATAAATACAAACAAAACCAGTTATCATTAATTTGGAAGTTTTTAAACCCTAAATTAAGTGATTCGACAAAATGCGAATTAAAATAAACAATTGTAAATCGTAGATTAGGAAAATTAATGAGACACTATCAATTGGGTTCTGGCCACGGCGTCGTAGCAAGAACGATAGTTCACGTTTTTAACGTCAATGTCTTATTTAAAAACATACATAACCAATGGCATTTACGATTTTGAGTCAGTAAATAACCATAAAAAAGAAGAAACCAACGTAATTGACGTGTTGGTCTATGCAATATTCTAGTTAAATCGGTATGTTTGTTTTAAGTCAGTTTTATTGCATTTAAAAAACTTTAGCCGTTATAAATTAGTATTTATATAAGAAACTAGCGGGCCCGGCGGACGTCGTCCTGCTATGATAATCAAAAATAATAAAATTCAACCGCAGTGCCACCTACCGGATCCAATTGTGAATCTAAACCATTCTTGGATCCACTGGAACACACACAAAATTTCATCAAAATCGGTCCAGCCGTTTAGGAGGAGTTCAGTGACATACACACGTACAGAAGAAATGTATATATAAAGATTAGATTTTCATGTAATACATTTTAATTTGTAAATTACAAGAAATTTGTTTACTAACTCGTTTTATAACAAGTAAATAAGTCTTATAAATATTTGCACTTTCCATGAAGGTAACGTACTGATTGAAATGAATTAATACAGAAGAGATTTAAATCTGTAAGACAATGAATAGGTATGGTAAACAGCTCTGTTATAAGTAACAGAGCAACCAAGACTAACCACAATGGTACTTTTAAATAGTGGAGAAAATAGATACCAATTTTAAATTAACCCTCAAGTGAAATTATGTTTGTGCGTTTTGATAAAAGTGATTAGTTCTAGAAATTACTCGTAGAAACGTGAATATATATTCCTACTAGCAGTCCTGGCGGACGTTGTTATGCCTTGAAAATTAAAAATATGTCTAAAATTCATCCGCAGCGCCACCTACCGGATCCACTGGAACATGCACACAAAATTTCATCAAAATCAGTCCAGCCGTTTAGGAGGAGTCAAGTGACATACGCACGTACAGAAGAAATTTATATATAAAGATTAGCGATATATCGACAACGATGCTCATCCAGCTCTACATTAGGGTTCTATTTTCGTACATCGCGGCTCGCTGCGTCCTCGAAATCTTTATATAGTTTATGTATGTATAGTATAACACAGACTCGGTAAAATCATGTGGCTGCACTAGACGGTACACTGGCCTATTCAGTCGCGTACGTACGGAATCAAGTGTTGGTATTTATCAGTACAACAAGAGAGTAATTTCTCCTTTTATCTATGTCGATATTATTATAGTCTTGGCTAACACCACCTAGTGGCGAGTTATAGAAAAATGGAAATCTTCTCTGGATTTTTACTAACGGTAGCCCGCGATTTTGTTTTTATTTTTAAATGGTCTTGTTTCATAGTTTTCAGTTATCTCATCTGGATTGATTTTGGGTTATCTTTCTTCTATTGTAATATTGCCGTTACTACTTAACTTCTATAACGATTTTACTAATTTTAAGTTATCTTATTAAGTTAAATTTTACGCATATTACTTAAAAGGGTAATAAGTGGAATTGGTAGAGCCACGCTGAAGCTACTACTGGTTTCAGCATGAATGGGTCGGCTCGTCCGGGGTAGTACCACCCTCTCATAGAAAACCGACGTGAAGTAACAGTCCTTGCATTGTTGCGTTTCGTTCGGTCAGTGAGAGCGCCGGAGGCCCATTTCCTCTTCCCCCCTCCCCTTTCCCCACTCCTCCCTCCCCCCAAACACAGGCTGGCAACGCACTTGCAACTCCCCTGGTGTTGCTAGTGTCTATGGACGGCGGTGATCACTTACCATCAGGTGACCCGTCTGTGCGTTTGCCTCCTATAATATAAAAAAAAATGTAATCGCGATTATAATATGAAAATTCTCCTATCCGCCTGTAAAGTTTTATAATAGAGTTTTTGCTAAGCCCGCCCGGCCAGCTACCACTTGAGAGCGATTCCTAGATTTAGCGTGTTTACTATCTTGGACCACGTATTTCTTTAATGTGGGGTGCGATTGTGGTCAATCGCAAAGACCTATACAGAATTTAAAAAAACACATTGTCACTCTTAAGTTTGAGCGTCAGATGGACACTGAAATTTATCCCGAACCCTATGTTCAGTTTTAAATGTGATATTCGAACGCAGCTCGGTTATAGCGATATCTCAATAGTCTGTCGCTGATCTAACATTGCTCCAAAATTAAATTAATTCTTATAGTGACACGTATACAATAAATCACCGTGTTTTATTGTCCAAATATTGATGAATAAACTATGTTTATGAGTTTTGATTGACATGAAAATCGTACGAAGGAATAATTAAAATTATTTACCTTGTTATTTGAAAGATTTCCCGGAATGTATGGTAGAAATATTTCAATATACTCGTGTTATTTATTATACCACATAAGGTTTAATTAAGTATTGAAGTAAATAAATCAGTAAACTTGTATAGCAGATTTATTTACCTTTTTTGGGATTCTCTTTCATATATTGTGGTTATTTTACGAACTATCGTTATATCTCTAGGCCGGTGAAGCTGTAAAGACCTTACAAGGTCAATAGTATAGTCAGTTCGAGAAAAAAAAGTTATATGTGATAATTATAACAAATGGCTCCTATTATTGATAATGGTGGTCCTTACCACAAGAAAACAAGAAGAAACCATGATATAATTATTATAAACTAGTTAGTGGTCGATATTCGACCAAAATTCATTTCGACATTCAATAAGACCAAAGAGAATAATAATTATTTCAGAGGTTTCATAAATTTACTAAAGATAAATTTTTCATCAATTAATTAATAGTGTATATTCTGAATTTACATATTATACTATTATTAAAGTAACCTATAGTTTCACAAGTTTATTTCAAATGATGTAAGGTATGGAACGTAAGTAATGTCAAAAATATTGTATGTACGATTAAAAAAAGGTAATTGGAACGTAAGAGTAAAATGAAGGATGGCGAAACGTCTTTTTCATTTACATGTGTGTCATTCAAACAGTAGTGTCAGTGAAGTATATTTTAATTAATTTAGTGTCATTTTAATGCATTTTATATATAAAAAAAAATAACTTTGTGCACTTCTCCTCCATATAAACTTTAACCATGCCGAAGTTCACGTTAATTCGTTCTCGCAATTCGCTTAAAAAGGGGTACAAAGATTTCGCTTCACGTATTAATATATAGATAAGTACGTCTTGAATACAAGAGATTTACACAACTAATTGTATCATATTTATAGTAACTCATAAACATAGGATGAAATGTATGTACGCTCATACATTTTGAAATTTTATATCCTAATGTTGGTAGTCATATTATACTTAAATCAATATGTGACGTGTCACACGACCCTTTGCAAATCTGTTCCCGTCCTGTGGGACGATGAATCCGTATAAGAGGAATGTGTTAATGGGGGAGGTAAAGTATTATATGTACATATTTATACTTTTGTTCTTTCTCGAAAGTTTCGCGTTGTACATTTTTAAATTCACTCCACAGTAATTTAATAATCCAGATAAATATTTCTCCGCTGTACATTTTCAGGGAAGAGATTATTGTCTAAGATTTTTAAAAGCATCTCGGCAGGTCTTAACAAAAAACTTACTTATTCGACAGTTAATCTGTACAAGAGATCTGAATTTTTTTTTCTGTTTACACGGCAACGACCTTACCAGTTCCTTAGCGCTCGAAAGCCGTCGCACCGCTTTTTTCCCTAAGGAACTCGAGTAGCATCGTCTCGTTTTAATCTATGCTTTGTATACGGAGTTAGCTTAAATCGATTTGTCTCGTCTTTACGCGTCACGATTACATCAGCGATGGTATCGTTGTCTCTTTCCACCTTTGAACCTGTGCTCGTGGGCTTAAAGTGCCCTTTTTACAGCGCTTGAAACGTGGCACCGTCGCTATTAGACGACCAGTTTTGGATGCACATTGCATGCGGTGGGAATTCAAGTAAATACACTCCATTTGGGAGTTTCATACCGCGTACTATATTTACTTGTATAATATTGGTATACACCATGTTGAAAATGCTGTTAAACAGTTAGCGGTTATATTACGAAGCGTGTTAGTTTTTGTTACAATTTTTATGTGACCATCTTTAATGATGGCTTGTGTATCTACGTATACAGGGCATTGTTAAATAAATAAATTATTTATTTATTAAAATGGCTTGAGTATCTAAGTATACAGGACTTTGTTAAATAAAATAATAATGTATTTATTAAAATTTAGACGATGAGGGACTTTTAGATTAATGTATAGTTATCTAGTATTGAGTAGTAATAACGATTACTCTCTCTTGTTACTTCGTGAATATTTAAAAACACACAGAATCTTTGAAAAAGTAATATCAAAGAATAATCTTTCTATTTATCTATCTTTCTCTTTTTATGCGTTTGAATATTAGAGACATGTGCATGTGTGCATAAATAATTATAAACCAAATATCATAGAAACTAAAAATTGACTATTTTATATATTTGTATTAAGGCATTGATACTAAATTATAGTTTTCTTTTAAAGTATACCTTTTTAAAGAACATTGTTTATTATATAAATCGATTTTAACTGAATGTTCTTCAGTAGTTAATTCTACTTATTGCTTAGTGAGTAAACAATTACATTTTTTTTATTGTGATTTGATAACATATTTTTCTGCGTAAATACATCTGTCATACACATTGGCATTAACTAAACCCTCCTGTTTCTCGCACATTTATCATCTTAGATAAAATGTCGGGCATCATGCTTCGGCTCATAATAATTTCCTAGTATAAAAATTAACAAGTTACCGAATAATATAATTTAAGTATTATAATTTGACTAGTTTGTAGATTATTTATCGTCCTACTTCTAGTTATTTTTCAAGACCTCGATATATTAGATCATAATTCGCAGAAATCTATGCAACAATTTTAACAATTTTTTGTCTATTCTTTGTTCAAAATAAATCCTGTCTTTTGGTGTCCGTGTAAAAACTATAGTAATATTATAAAAGATGAAGAGTTTGTTTGTTTGTTTACTTGAACGTACTAATCTCAGGAACTAATGGTCCGATTTGAAAAATTATTTCAGTATTTGATAGCTAATTTATCGAGAAAGGCTGTTGGATATCTTATCACGTTGAGACCAATAGGAGCGGATCACTAATGAAGAATGTTTCAAAATTGTTTTTTTTTTCCTTTTAAGAGCTTTTGGTACGTGTTAACGTCAGCCCAAAGTAATTATTCCACGCGGACGAAGTCACGGGAACAGCTAATCATTCATGGAAAGAACTATATTCAAATAACGATGGTACCCTTAATAATGTTCTATGGAAGTGCATCACGCATTGCATATTCATGTTATCTGTAAGCTGCGGCCGACTCACCGCGCGGTCCCGTCGAATCGTCGCCTATACGTTAAACTTGCGTGAAACGTCACGTCGCGTGGTTTGTAATTAAACCACTTCCGTTAACATCGATAGTAACTTACGAGTAGATACGGGTTAGATATCCTGTTGCGTAACTTAACCAGTAGCCCGGGCCGAGGAAATAAAACGTGGCTTATTACTCTTGATGTCTGAAATAATCAAGCAAAGTGATAGGTTATAATATAAACATTTCTTATATACTATAACTGTATTGTAATCAGCGGCTTCGTCTGTGTTGTTTATTGTCTTAACAACATATTGTGTGACATATTATATATCAGTATATTGATAGCGGTTGTGTGTACATCTCGCAACAACTACTAGATAAATTTAGATAGTTTTTTTTAAGTTTTATTGCGTTGACACTTGTTCTAATCTAAAAATTATATATTACGACTAGATGTTCCCGCGACTTCGTCCGCGTGGAACCTCATGTAAAAAAACAGTGATTAATAATGTCATCTGTATGATGTATTAAGTCCATTTACCTATCTACTTTTCTCACGTACTAACGCCGCGTCATCATTAAAATTACAATAACTTTTGAGAGAGTGGACCGATTATAATTAAATAAAGACTAAGTTATTCTCGAAGATATGCTTTATAATTTTCTTGATGTGGTTTTATTTTGAACCCAGTTGTTTAGCAGTGATGCGTGTCCATACAAATAGACAGACATTTCTGTCTTGCATCTAACGTTCTTCAATTACAAAAAAAAAAACGTTATTAGAGTGGTTATATTAATACCATTATAACGAAGCATAAAAAGGTAGTAATTGCGGAAACAAAATCTGTAAACAACAGTAAAAAGACACCGATGTTATAATTTAATTCTTAAAACTTAATCCCGTTTTAAGTTTTTAACCGCGTCCAGTTTTCCATTACGACTTGAAAAGACCTCATGTATAAATAATTCAATCACGTGAGAATTTACTTGCGTAACCAGTACGTACGACGATTATACCGAGTCGGGACGGTTTCACTGTTACTATAGTTTCAGGTCACGAGCAGAAAGCATGAAATACGTCTATACAGAATAGTTTTCAGAGATAATGATGTTTTAGCTCGATTTGAACGGCAATTACCGAGTGAAAAGAAGGGCATAATACGCTTGTTATAGTCGTTGCTGCGTTAGCTTTGATATGCGTCTTTGTCCGTGTGGAAATAACCAAAATAAATTCGTTCAGTGTATATACGTGAATATATATATCGCGTGGCGTAAATAAGGATCAAAGCCTACTAAACGTTTAGTAAGTGCTGGAAAGAAAAATTGAGAGAGATATATATATATAAATAAATAAAATTGAAGTGTCTGTTTCTCAAAGTCAAAATAATAGCATTTTACTAAACAGGTATGAAAATATATACGGCGTTTAATTAGAGGTTATATTAGAAGAAAAAAAATGGGTTTCGTGTAAGCACAATAAACTAAAGAAGCCGTGTCCAGAATTGTACAACGCACAATGTAGTACGGTGAAGCTGTTAAGACCTCGCTTCGAAAAAAAAAGACGCACAACGCGTAAGTTTACAATGAATTTTGTTTTTGGTACAATCTACGCGGTGTAAGTCGCTGTTAACAGCTTGTCTAAAATAAAGGTAGCCTGCATTACTTCTTATAATATCAGCTAGTGGTAGTCCCCGCGGCGGCCTTCACGCTCGCCGGCTCCATGCCCTGGGAGCGAACAGGCTTGGCGAGCGATGGCCTCCTTCTGTGAGGACGTCATCTCGCAGAAGGAGGAGGCGGAGAGGGCCCGCGGGGCAGACCCTCAAAGTGGCCGTCTCCGCCAAAGGAGGATAGGCGGGAGGAGGAGGCGCTTCGCCCAACTCCTCCCGCCACCGTAGCCGGACCTGAGGGGATGGGCCGGGGGGCC
>MU160720.1:3905-24396 GCA_015888305.1 Antheraea pernyi | reverse complement strand
AGGTACTTACTTTTTTTTATTGTCACAGGATGCAAACGGACAGGTGGGTCACTCGATGTTAAGTGATCACCACCGTCCATAGACACTTGCAACACCAGGGGAGTCGCAAGTGCGTTGCCAGCCTGTGTTAGGGAGGGAGGAAAGGAAGGGGGGAAGTAGGTGGGCCTCCGGCGCTCTCACTGACCGAACGAAACGCAACAACGCAAGCACTGTTACTTCACGTCGGTGTTCTGTGGGTCGGGTGGTACTACCCCGGGCGAGCCGACCCATTCATGCTGAAACTAGTAATAGCTACAGCGTGGCTCTACCACCTTCATAATCTTATCAAATGCGATCACCACTCTCTCCCTTTATCTCCCAACAAAATTGAAAAAAAACAAACCTTCAGATGTAATTTAAATAGTAAGTGAAGAGGTTGTGTGGGTATGAATTTACTAAACAAAGCAATGTTTATTTATACGGCGCCGTAAAACTGCTGTAAGTAGGTAACAGTAACTATTATTTAATCAGCGTGGATCAACACGGTAACACGATAGGGTCGAGATGAATCAAATCGCACGATATCGTTTATGGAAATGCACCAGAGTGGGCGCTTTGTTTAATCGCGTTTCTCAGAAGACGGTCTTTGTTTTTAAGTGGAACTTATCTGCTTTATTATTTTTGTTAATAAGTCTTTTCTTTGTTTCTTGTTAAGTACTTAATTTATCTTTGTTACTGGATACTTGAAAGTTTATTTAGCATAAAGATTGTATTCTCGATAAGTTTTTAAATACTAGTGATGTGGTAACTATGACTCCCTTTTCAATTAGTCTATTATAGGTTTATAAGTGTAATGATCGATTTGTGATGTAATGATATCGATTTGTGAACGGAAATAACGGTGTCACTACTGAGACGCTGCGGGGACGCGCTAGGCCATTGTCTTGGGTTGTTGATTTATGATAAGTTAATATTAAATCGTCAATGTTTTAAATCAAGAGAGTGTAAATTGTATCTGTTAATCAATACACTATCATAAAAGTATAATGTGTCTCGTTTCATTTTATAAGTAACAGAAAAACGATCACATTTGTGATAAACATACACACACCATCTTCTATATACGATAATTAAATATAAAACGAAGTGTAAAAACTATTTAGATTTTTAGAGAAAAAAAATTGTTGCAGTTGTTTTGGTATAATTTGGTCATTTTTAGCAATGTCTGTCTGCCTGTCTATCTGTCAATCTGTTTGCCTGTTTGTTTGTTTGACCACGTATCACTACTTAAGTATTGCTTTCACGATAAAACCTCACAACAACAATCCTAATAAAACATATCCTCGAGTAACATGTAGTCTTGGTTTCATTAAAATCGGTTCACTCTATCAAAAGTTATTGTAATTTTAATGACGACGCGACTTAGTACGAGAGAAAAGTAGATAAATAAATGGACTTAAAATATTCAGATGATTTTATGAGTCACTGTCTTTTTTTTAAATCAGGTTACACGCGGACGGAGCCTAAACAGCTCTAGTCTAAAGTAAAATTGTATACTTTTGTCCCTTTTAGAGTAAGTAGTACAAGAATTTTAAATTTTGAAAATGACACTGAAAATGTAGAACAAGATACTTATAACCAAATGGAACAAGAATCACCATCCGATGTCAGATGTTCGTGGTAATCAAAGATTCAGTGGATTGCGTCGAAAGAAGTCTTAAATCTATTAAATTTTCAGTGTTGTATAAATTCTCAGTTAGAAGTCTGTTTGTAAGATATCTAAATATAACATTTCATACTATATAGGGTTTATAGGTCTAGAGACTGACCACAATCTTGTCCTGACGATGTGAGCTAAGATGAATAATAATAATAGCCGGGACGATCCGATAGGTATTGTGCAAGAGGTTTTAAACTTGAAGCTAGTAGCTAGACGACTTCTTTACAACTTACATATATTTGATTATGTTGCCATCTAATAGTTATAACTAGCCTGTAATAGTTATAACTAGCGGACCCGATGGACGTCGTCCCGCTCTGATAATAAAAAAAAACTTGATAAATCATGTACCTAAATCTTCCTCATGAATCACTGTATTTACTGGTGCAAACCGCATTAAAATGCGTTCAGTAGTTTTTGAGTTTATCGCGAACAGACAGATAGACAGACGTGGCAGAGGACTTTGTATGATAATATGTAAGGATTATGTATTATCCTATTATGGTCGAAGAGTCGCCTCGCCACACTAAACAAGATGTACGATAAAATATTATAACGTGTGCCTACTTCGAGTCCCATTGAAACCTTGATTTGAATCCGAGACAACAAAGGATCGCACTCGTAGAAATGACCTCGTGGCCGCCGAGAGGTCAATCTCGTGGGCGGATTAGGATATCCTCACTAAGGCTGATGCGATCTTACTAGTCTTTTGTGTTTAACTGTTCGAATAGTTTTTATTTGGTATATTTGAGAGCGTTAAGGCGTCTTTATTATCATGTCAGGAAGGCGTAGTAAAAACACGCAAGTTCACTTATCTTTATATGTGTCTTAACTCCACCGAAACGGGTGCACTGATTTTCATGAAATTTTTGTATGTGTTCAGGTTGATTCAAGAATGGTTTAGATTCACGTTTGGACACGGTAGGTGGCGGTGCGGTTGAAATTTAGGATTTTATTACCAAGGCAGGACAATGTCCGCCTGGCCCGATAGTAGTTTTATATTGTGGTTTCTCTTTCGAAAATGTAAATTTGATCAAATCGGTACATTTTTGCTGGATGTAAGGTCTTAACAGCTTCACACGACTATTCCGCCGTCCAGGCACACTAACAACCTTAGGGGAGTCGAAAGTGCGTTGCCACCCTGTGTTGGGAGAATGGGAGGGGGAGAGGGGAGGAGCGGTGGACCCCGGCGCTCTCACTGACCGAACGAAACGCAACAATGCAATCACTGTTACTTCACGTCGGCTTTCTGTGAAGGGTTGGTCCTCCCCCGGGCGAGCCGACCCATTCATGCTGAACCCAATAATAACTTCATCGTGACTCTACCACCTACAAAATGTAGTATGTAGAAACAAATATATAACAATAAGAAAAATAATAGTAACAAGATACAGTATCTCAGGCAAATATAAAGGTGATGAAAATTAAAGATCAATTATTTATACTGTATGTGCGAACATCGTCAATACGAAATCATTTCTCTCTAAACTCATATCGCTTACGGTCGCTGCTCCAATCACAGGGGTTAGTTTTTTAACCATTCCATGCATGGCTTCCTGTGGTTGCTGCATTTGCGACATGTAACGAAAAAATTACTGTTGCTCGAGACCCCACAACGTCGTCGCATAAAACAACGAACCTTTCGCGTAACCAAAGTTCATTACAAAATCAAATTGTGAGTGTGCCACGGTCTCTAACACCGTACTCGAGTGTACTGTGTTTAGCGGCCACATACGTTATCCGGGTACATCAGTATTACAGCAAAACGGACACAACAAGGTAAGTCGTGCATTATACAGTTTATGAAGTGTTAGCGAACGTATTCACTACCCAAACGTGCGTAGACCCTGTGGTCCGTGCACACTGTACATATTATATTACGGATTTATTTAATGTTCGTGCTTACTCGTATGATTTAAATATACTCAAAGGTTCTTAATCATAAACAAACTCATTATTTCATTCTTTACCACACCTTTTTACAAATGTCCTTTATAATATTCTCATAACAGCAATGAACCATGAAAATTACAATGGGCATAATTAATCAGAGATCGCCCCCGGACTAACCCTCAAACAATTAAGTTGCTCATAAAATATTCGACATTATCTCTATAGAAGTTTTGTTTTGAGGGGTTGTTCACATTTGGTCGGAGAATATTTCAAGTTTAATTTATCCAAATGCTGCGTTGTGATCATGTACTTATTTACTTTAGTTTTTAAACGGGAATTGGTAAAAATTAGTGAGGTTATTATATTTTGAAAATTATATATAACTAGCCGACCCGTGCCCACTTCGTTGGGCGGTAATACGTACGCGTGGAATGGTTATTTTGCGCTAAGACGCAGCGGAAGCTCTGAAAAGGAAAAAAATACCTCGATTTTGCAACATTGTTCATTGCTGCTCCGCTCCTATGGGTCTTAGCGTGATGATATATTGCCTATAACTATATTATATTATTGCCTATAGCTATATATCACTGAAAGAATTTTCCAAATCGGATCAGTAGTTCCTGAGATTACCCCTTACAACGTAACAAACTCTACCTCTTTATAATATTAGTATAGATAACTACGATTATTGTTAAAATGATATTCATAAATGTATTTACAATTTTACATAAATCATTTCGTTTATTTTATATTTAAATACATACTATTTATTACTTCAATATTTAGTTGTGATAACAAATTACTTATTTTGATTAAAATTGCTTAAATTTTATTTACGTCTACTTAATTAACTTATCGTAGATATCGTAACTTATTTTATATATTATTTTTGAAGTTATACTTCTTTATTCGCGTTAGGGAAAAATGATGAGAGTAAATCTTTACGATGCGCGCGCACACCGACACGAAATACTGACACCCTGAAGTTATTACGATGCGCGCGCACGCCGTCACGAAAAACCAACACCCTGAAGTTAGCTATAGTCAACTTTTTGTATTGTTAGTGTGTCTTGTTACGCCTAAGAAGTATAACTTCTAACGCGTGTACATAAGTACACACACTTTTTTTTTGTAACAAATCGTATCCTCAAATCTGATCAGAGATTACACCTATGATTTAAAATTAAAATAACATAAAACAATTAAGTGATTTTTAAATTATGAGCGTATTAACGGACAAGGAAACAGGAGAGACGCTGCATTTTACAATATGGAATTAAGACCAGGAATATGTTTTGTGCAAGTAACAAAACTGTATATTGCGTTAAATACTCTTGAATTTGACGGTTGAGAGCAATCCACTGAAGTATAGAGCGAATAACTCTGGTCCAGTGGTATAAGAATACTTCCCAACAAAGGGCCCTCGGTAATTGCAGCAGATCGTTAATCCTCGGAGAGTGCAGTACCCTTCCTGGTTATTAAACCCAATTGGCGATGTACTAGATGACAGATAATGTTGTTTCGCGCCGGTGAACATTTCCTTTTGCTGGTCGATTTATGAATATATATTGTCAGTTTTGACATTCTTATATACCTTAAGATATAGATTATGAATAATCTTTTTGTCTTGTAATCTTTATATTTTCATAATAGTACTGGCTTGTAGACCTTGGTGTAAGGAACAACGCTTATCGATGTATGACGATGTACTTGTTTGTAGAAAATGTATTATAATATACTAGCGGGTCCTACCTTGATAATAAAAAAAATCCTATAAGTCAAACACAGCGCCACCTACCGGATCCATTTCTGGACCCACTGGAACACGCACACAAAATTTCATCAAAATCGGTCCAGCCGTTTAAGAAGTTTTCAGTGATATACACACGTACAGAAGAAAATTTATATATGAAGATTGGCTTTCATAAATGAATAATATTTTATTAAATGATCATTTATTTTCTGTCAATATAAAATACCTAATGTTATAAATTGATGTACCAAATGTTTCCAAACACACGATAACTAGCAAAATCACAAAAACTAAATTATATTTATTGGAACGCAAGACCATTGTATTAAAAGGCATCGACTATTATTAGAACAGACAAATAATAGAAACAACATCATTAATTATAGCTACTTATTTTAATTGATTGTATAAATTTACAAAGTACTAACTTTTGCCCGCGATTTCTCTATCGTTCTTTTATATTTATTCTATCCCTCGGAAACATTTTTTTGTTGAACAAGAGTATCCTATGTCATTTTATATAACCCTGACAATGTATATATGCAAAATTTTATAATTATCGATTGAGTAGTTACGCCGTGAAAGCAAGTAGTCCGGTGAAGCTGTTAGGCCATGTTAGGCCAATAATGTAATAAGTTAAAAAAAACGGGAAAGTATAATAAACAAACAAACTAACTCACTTTAGCGTTATTAATACTGCTTAGGATTGCTACAATAGAAATATTGAATAGTAACAGGCCTCTGTTTGGTCGGATTATGGTATTACGATACAAGGCTAAATTAAAATCGATTCTCTTTCACAAAGGGACGGTTTGTTTTGTCTACGCACCCTCTACAGAGCCCTGTCCGAAGCTCGTTGACAAATGAACTGGGGGGTGTTAAAAAGAGATAGAAGATATTGAATATATAAATACATTAATACGTATCAACCCCGGATTTCGTTTCTTTTTTCAGATACTATACCAGATATAACCAAATATTTTTCAAGTAAAACTTCTTTAGGCGCGACTAGGTGGTAACTGGACGACAATGCAACGGAAGTCCGTTACAGCAATATGGAGTCACGTTTCTGTTCCATCCAGTTTTTAATATTTTTGATTTTGTCAATAAATAGTTTATAAACAAATACATCTAAAATTAAAAAAAAAAAAAATAATAAATATTAAATTGAGTAATAATAAAATTAATTATATATATATGGGCGCGCGACCGTACTGCCATCTGGTGTCAATGTAAATAAGTAACAAATTAAATCAAAGCTTCATTATCTTAATTAAATAACACAGGAAATATTATTAGCAACTCTTCGTTTTAAAGTTAATAAAATATAGAAAAGTACGAACAGATAGATTACTATGATAAGTAATGAATTACATTAAAATAGAAGTTATGGTTATTTTTACTCCATAGAAGTTTTACTTCAATCGCGTGTGACGGTTACACGCACTATTTTTTTTTTTGTGGTAGCACAGCAAAGAGACGTCACTATGCCTGATCTAATTTAAAAAAATATAACTAAGAAAATACCAGTTCATAGTTAATCTAGATCATGTCCATCATTCCCAACAAGAGAAATAACTTCATAGGGAGGGAATATGTGCAATAAGAGGAAATAGGGTTTATGAAATTACAATGTTTAGGTATTAAAGTTCTATGTCGGGAAAATACATTATTTGTTATGATAACAATTTGTATAATAGCTTGCATTATTTTTTTAAATATATTTAGCATTTTGTGGTAACCATTCTAAATTGAATTGAATCCGAGATAACGAACGTGCTATGACACATTTTTTTTTCAAATACAATGCAAAATACATAAGTCACTTATACAATGATAACTTATAAAATTACAATTGTTAATTACGTGTAGCACTTATTAAAAAAATCGAATAAAAAATCCTGTCGACTGCAAAACTCAACCAACATTTTATTTTGTTCATATTAAAAGCTAAACCGTAGCTAATATAAACTTAGGATCGAAAATACAAAATGAGTACATTAAATTTGCTAGAATACTCTACATTATTAAAAAAGGTTGCATTTAGACTCGTTTCTCAATTGTTTTTGAAAGTTGTATACATTAATTTGTCGATTTTTGCAGGTTACAGCTCACTATATGAGATGTCGTTTATTCTGTATTATATTATTCTGAAAATGGGTTGTAATACGTGTAGTAGTATTAGCATTATAATGAATTTGCATAGTAAATATGATATATAAACATCTTATAATCTCATTAAAAAAAATGTAGTTTATTTTTAGTATTTTAAACACGTACACGACAAAGAACGCTTTATAATTATTCACACAATCTTCTGCCCGCGACTTCGTCTGCGTGGAATAGTTACTTTGGACTAATGGTAAGCTGGAAGCTATCAAAAGTAAAAAAAAAAACGATTTTGAAATATTATTCATTGGTGCTCCGCACCTGTTGGTCTCAACATAATGGTAATAATATACTCTATAGGCTTCCTCGATAAATGAGCTATCTAACACTGAAATAATTTTTCTAATCGGATCTGTAGTACCCGAGATTATCGCGATCAACCAAACAAACAAACTCTCCAGCTTTATAATATTAAGTATATCGATTATTCTGCATTATTATTTGTTATGGAATTAATTATGTGCATTATAGATTACAATTAAGTGTATTGACAAGACAACATAATAAAATGTTTATATTATACATTGAGAGCTTGGAATTAACATTCGCAGTCGTGCAGCGATGTGTGTAGAAACAAAGGGCCCTCCCGTATTTAGCGGAACGTGCGCGCACGCATCAATCGTCCTTCGAAGAATCCTGCATTATTAAACGATTATAAATCGGTATATTATTATCGTGCTTCAGTGTTGTTGTGTATTTTATAAATCCTATTATATTGTAGCTATATTTCTATGTTATTTTTAAGAGAAAACAGTTATTCCATTGGTTCGCTTCTGTGGACAGTCCTTATAACGGCCTCGACTTTTTTGTAATTTCTAAATTTAATGTTTTAGAAATAAGTTCTTTCGGCACTATTAAAAGTAATATAAAGTACTAAATAGTGTCCGTAGCATCGTTCTCTTAAAAGTAGTTCTATTGTGTAATTGCGTCTTTTATATATTATATGCTGTCTTTTTTTTAAATTCAAATTTTATAATTGCTACTTAGACTTTACAATCTTTTTACTAATTTTAAATTTTAATAATCCTACTTTGTACTTATGGAAAAACGTAATGCTAGTCCAGGTAATATCCTAAATAGTTCTCGAACAGATCGTAAATGTTTTATGCTTTCTTTGAAGGCATAACATTTTATTGCTTTTGTTTGTACCAATCGACTTGAATATGTAGACATATTGGGATTTGGAAAGACGCGGATCGCTTAACCAATGCTTGATTACGTACAGATACTGATAGTTATGACATTGTAGATTTATTTTTCTTATTTTGTATTTATAAAACTCCGTTATTTTCTTATCTTTGATGCAGTAAATTGTATTTTTCAATAGCTTTTGTAACACGTGTATCGTATGTACAATACGGTATTTTCTTGCACAAACCTATGAACGTTATCTTATTATCGTGGAATAATTATTGTAATGCAGTTATTCATAGCTAGTTCGTCATCGGATTGCGTTTCAATGGTTTTTATTACGGTTTCATTGGTTCAATACACTCATACGTGGGTGATGTTAGGTTGTTCATTGTTTATGACGTCATTACTCTAAGTGCGTATTTTGATTTTAATGAGTCTGCATTTTTAAAACCCATTAAAGTTCAAAATATATAATACTTAATATGTAAGATTTATGTGTTTTATTTTTAACATAATCTTATTTATATATAAATTTCTTCTGTACGTGTCTACGTCATTGAACTCCTCCTAAACGGCTGGACCGATTTTGATGAAATTTTGTGTGCGTGTTCCAGTGTATACGTTTTTTCTCCGACTTACTTTGCAAATCCGACTACAACAAAAAAGTATTTTCATTTTTCAGGTTAATATATATCATATGACACTCACAAATAACGTGGCTTTCTATTAGTAAAAGAATTTCTAAAATCGGTTGATTTGATCCAGAGATTACCCCCCACAACGTCACAAACTCACAAACTTTACCTCTTTATAATATTAGTATAGATTTGCAAAACGCCACGAAGTCTCTACGTTAAATGTTGTCCATTTTATTACGAACTCTATATCGAAGTTCACTGTAGTTATATTTCACTGAACACATTATACGTGTAATATCTGGCCACCGGTGGTACGAAACTCTCACACGTTTATTCTAATAAATATGTCTAAATTAGAGGGTGACTGGCAATAAGAAAGGTGAACCTACTATATACGGAAGTACATAGGCATAAAACCCTCAAACGGTTAGCTCGTTATTTTATGAAGGCGTCTACTGCTTTCCCACGGGTTAGGGGCGTACGTATCCCATTCGTGTACGCTTTTAACATTTATTAATGTGAAATTCTATTTTGCCTTGTAATCGTATTGGCGGTCTGTGGGAAATCAAGGGAGTAACTGAGTAGTAACATTGGAAACAAAGGCATAATCTGTATACATATCACTATTTTAATGTATTTATTACTCTGTGATTATTTTTGTTTCTTATTTTTATTTTTGACGCGAAAACTTCCTTGAGGTGCGTTTAGCGGTATTTTTGGCTAAAATTCATTGTAATTTTGCGTCACGACATGATAGTAAACGTGAACGTATTGCGTTTGCTCGGCTTGCGTCAGACTAGCAACGCGTTAGTATAGGGGTATTTTCCTCGAACTGACTACGCTATTGAATACGTTACGAAATTTTGAATAGCCCCGTGTCCTAGCCCTAAGGAGAAACTGTACTGGTTAACCCATAATATAACACTATTGTACGCATAATGAAGGTACTAGAAAACCTTATGGTTGTTGCCGTTTTGCTGGGTTTTAAAGTTTGCAGAGGGGCAGCCAAACAGGCGAGAGGTGCGAGTTTGAAACGCCGAAGAGACTACCATATGAAAGAGTTGCTCATAACACTCCATTCACCACATTATCTTATGATCAGTAAAACCTCATATTTCCTCCCAACTCCCTTGACTGTTCTGAAACCTTGTTAATGATAACCAATACTATAAAATACGAAATAGTAACCGCAACGAAAGTATATATTATTGCTACAATAACAAAAAAAAAAGTATGTCGCTCTCTCTTCTCGCGTTTTATACGTAACTTACAAGTCATCACGCTTTCATTTCAGGAGGGTCGCCAGTCGAACGTGAAAGTTAACCGTGACTGTAATCCTAGTGTTAGTACATAACTATAGGTGTATATTAACAATTATTCAAACGGAAAGTTTTATAGCTTTGAATTCACTTCTTCTTCCTTACCCCACAATATCTGAAGCGTGATAGGTAAAAATGATATTTGAATTTAAATAAGAAAGTTTCCAGTAATGTAACTTATTATAAAAACATAAATGTATTTCCAGACTAGCTTTTGCTCGCGGCTTCACTCGCGTTAATGTAGATCAGTTATATCCCACCGGGACAGTATCTATTATATATCTTCTCCGTATCCCTGACAACTTGTAAGCAAAGTTTCATCGTATTCGGTCGAGTAGATAAGGCGTGAAAGAGTAACAAATAGATTCGCTTTCGAATTTATAATATTAGTTCGGATTAGGATTCATCTGATATGTAAATTTTGTTTGTAAAAATTTAATGAGTGTAGTCAAATAATCAACTTTTATTTTCCTATCTTATTTGATATACACAATGTATGGATACTTATTATACTAATGATGACAGTGTAAAAAAATCTTTTAAAATGACTTTCTAAAGAGGTCAAAGGATTACTAACAAGTTAAAGCGAACAGGAAGGTACTAAAGGCCAGACATACGGACAGACAAAGGTTCGACGGTGACTCTTGGCGGATCGCCAGCTTCGACCGAGTTGTTTTCCAACATATTACTCATATCGTCTACCGCATCGTGTTAATAAGATGTTTAAATCATTTATTGTGGCCGCCATTGTTTTGTGTTGTTACCTCTTTTATTAAGTGCGAAGATCGGTTTATAAATGTATTTTTAAAGATTTTATTCATAAATTAGTGTAATCGAAAACAAAGACGTTACTGTTTCTATTATAAATTCAAAGTGTTATTGATGAAGTTAGTTTTGATTTCCAAAACAAAACTATACATTGACTTTATATTATTTTTTTTATACTAGCGCGGGAAAATGACTGCAATATGCCTGTTACCGCACAGTACAGTCCAAAAACAATGGCGACCATCGAGTGACACACTATCCATTGCCGGTCGCCGCTGTCATGCCGGCCTGCGTAAGCTGGATATGCACAGGCTGATCCCGAAACGCGACCCGCAGAAGCAAATCACTCTGACGGGATTTTTCGCCATATACATGGTGGTTGCGACCCAGTCAGGCTGTAAAAAACCCTGCCACCCCGCTTTCGCCATTGCCTCGTTCGTTATTCACGTGGTGCGTGCAGGTGTGGTTGGCTTGGATGTCTCAAGTCTTATGATGTTATTCGACACCCCTTACACCCCTAAAATATAGAAAATTGAAGTATAATTTACACAACATCTACTAAGTCGAATAACAGAAAGTTTAATATAACAACAAAATTTACACAACATCTAATAAACTTTACACGATCTTAGTGTATATCGTCTAGAACTATTTAATATTAGCTTCGTCTCACGGCTTCGTTCGCGTTAACCTATCTCCTCGGGAACAGTATTTTTTCTGCATGAATGATACCCTATATCCTTCTTGTGTAACTCTGACAGCATGTATGCGAGATTTCAATGTTACCGGTTTAGTTTTTATTTTTATTTTTTTCGAACTGACTACGCTATTGACCAAGCAAACAAGCAAGCTTCACCGGACTACTAAGGCGAGCGCTTAAGGCACTCAGCCGATTTTATGGTTACCGGTTTAGTATTTAGACTTGAAAGCGTAAGAAAGAAACAAACAAATTGACACTCGCATTTATACAACTATATAGTAGGATGTTTAATTTTCATGTTTGCGAAATATACAATTCATAAAATATTACGGTGTTATTACAAAAAAGTTAAATGCGTATTGAACCCTGGCTTTAAAAAGGTCTCGTATTAAATGCACCGCGGTCGCTGAGGCTTTAAAAAGGTCTCATATTAAATGCACCGCGGTCGCTGATTGTTCGTCATCTTGCTCTTTTGTCTCGCTTTGGTTACGTTAGGTTAGACTTGTGAAAAAGGATAACGCGAAATTGCCTCGGGCGAGCGCGGTTTTATTAGGAAACCTTTTTAAACCAAGTATTTAATACGTATTTAACTTTTAACACGGTTAAGGTTTTGCTACCCATACCCCCCAAATATAACGATAATTGATAAAAAAAGAATCAAAGACTGTATAGAGACCAACCTTTAAGAATCTTCTAAATAAATAACGCCGCCTGTAAAACATCCTCTTCACTTTTTGAAGGTGGTAGAGCCACGCTGTAGCTATTACTAGGTTCAGCATGGATGGGTCGGCTCCCCCGGGGCAGTACCACACTCTTACAGAACACCGACGTGAAGTAACAGTGCTTGCATTGTTGCGTTTCGTTCGGTCAGTGAGAGCGCCGGATAACTGCCCCCTCCCTCCCAAACACAGAGTGGCAACGCACTTGCGACTCTTCTGGTGTTGCTAATGTCATAGACGGTGGTGATCACTTAACATCAGCTGACCCATCCGTTCGTTTGCCTGCTTTTGACATAAAAAAAAGCCACCAAGAAACTCGACCGTGTGTGTTCCTTTCATTCAATTTCACTTTTTTTTTAACATAGCTAAAACAATTTCAATTTAAAATCGTCTGAGATTTTCTTATTAACATGACATTAAGCGAGTTAGCTCAACAGGTATTCTACGACGTCAGCATCAAAGACCGAGTGATCAGATTACAAATTAGCATCACAAAGACGACAGGTGTAACGCTAGTTCAGCTTAATTCCGCTTTCTGGTCTTGTTTTTAACGTGTCTTCTATACCTATACATCTACATTATACATACATACTATCATACATACATATTATAGAATGTAAATCTAACGTGTCTGTAACTCTCAGATTGTTGTGAAAAAAAAAATTGTTGCAGATGTCTTGGAATAAGTAATAAATTACATTTCAATCATTTTTAGAAATTTCTGTCTGTTTGTTTGTTTGAGCACAAATCACTGCTAAAGTACTGTGTTCACGATAAAACCAACACAAACAGTAAGTTCACTCTATCAATCTATTACATAAGGTTCAACGCGGACGGAGTCGCGGGCACGGCTAGTCTATAATATAATAAACAAAATTAAAATAACCAACCCTCATTTCAGAAAAAAATATGGCTGAAGACGAAGTTACATTGCAATTTATCATTAAAGTAGCGCCGATACTCGCGACTTTGTTACGTACGATAATATATTAACAGTAACGGTATTGAAGCGATGATGACTTAGTTGATAGCGAGTTCAGATACCGTGTCGATAGACGTAGGTGCGAATCCTAGCAACTAGTCGGAAGGAAAACATCGTTATGGTACCGTAGCATGGTGGTAGGGGTTCTTTCCAAGTCCGCCTGGCTAGCTACCACGGTCAATTTGGAAATCTGTCGCCAAGCATCTGTTGGTGTGTTCCGGCAGTGGTACTTGATAACCATCCCCCTCTATGTCTACCGTGCTTACCGTCTTAAATCACATTGTCATTTAATCCACATCAGGTGAGATTATGGTGAAATGCTAACCTAATAAGTATTAAAAAAAAAATGTACATAGGAAAAAGTATAAAAAAATGAAAGTATAATTCGCATACAAAATTTATTTCTAAACAATGTTGTCCGATTACTTCCCCTCTCCTGCGCATACGCGCCTCACGGCTTGCCCCACTCTTACACATCGGTAAACGCGTAGCACTCATAAAAGTCGTAGTGACTGCAAACTTTAATTAATTGTATACTAATTGATCATATTATGATTTTTTTTAAATAAGGACTAAGTGTTTAAGACGAAAGAGGTTTGATCGAAATGTATGCAGTAATTTTCACGTTATGCACGCACTACCACAGAACTTTAATATTTTATTTATAAAGATAACAAGTGGCTCCGACGGACATTGTTACGCCCTGATAATAAAAAAAAACCTTAACAAATTATATACCTAAACCCTCCTCGTGGATCACTTTATCTACTGCTAAAATCCGCATGAAAATCTGTTCAGTAGTGTTTGAGCTTATCGCGAACGGACAGACAGACGGACGTGGCAGAGAACTTTGTTTTATAATATGTAGTGATAAACATTTTTTTAATATCACTGCATAGGTTACGTAATATATATGGTAAGAAACGAGAATCAAGGAAATATTGATCCGGGGTGAAGCGAACTTCTCTATCATTAGTCACTTTGCTAGGGACAGTCGGATGCCGCTGGCTGGGTTTGCTGATCGCTTTTCGGCTGTCGTGCCAGGTTATTTAGTAGTCTAGACGTTTATCCTGACTAGTTTTTATCGTTCGTGCATTTGTTTTGAAAATGTTATATCGATAGTGACATATTATAAAACAAAGTCGTTCGTGATAAACTCAAAAACGACTGAACGGATTTTTATCCGGTTTTCGGGAGTACATAAAGTGATTCACGAGGAAGGTGAAGGTATATAATTTGTCAATGTTTTTCTTATTATCATGTCGGGACAATGTCCGGCGTGCCCGTTAGTTTGTTATAAATATATAGTTTGGCGGTAATTTCATTAACAATTTTCTATTGTATTACGTCTGAATTAAATGATGTTAGTATTTTTAATAGGTACATAAAAATGGATGGTCACGTCTCTGAGATCGATAAATAAAGCCCAACCACCATGCTATGGTACCATCATGATGTTTTCTTTCACCGGAATCTCCCGACTCATTTGCAAGGATTCGAATTTACGCCCATCGACACGATGTCCGGACACGCTATCAATTAAGTTATCATATCTTGAAGTCTTATCACCGTTCGACCGAAAACCGTGACAATTGCTGTATACAAGTATCCTTTCATGGAGTTGAATGCCCTTACCTTGTATTCTATTAGATTAAATCAAAATATCCTTTATTCAATTTAGGCCCTGAGAAGGCCCCTTATTAACGTCAAAGCTACTTCGACCGAAAACCGTGACAATTGCTGTATACAAGTATCCTTTCATGGAGTTGAATGCCCTTACCTTGTATTCTATTAGATTAAATCAAAATATCCTTTATTCAATTTAGGCCCTGAGAAGGCGCTTAAGAACGTCAAAGCTACCACCGGTTCGGAAAACAACCCAGCCATCGAGAAGAACCGTCAAGAAACTCGATCTGGTTTATCTTTTCATGTTATATATTTTTACCAAACATAAATAGTTACATTTGTTATTAGTGGATGCACAGAGAGGGGCGTCATTTCCAGACGTCACAATCGTTCACATATTGTTCCACCCTATAATAGCCTTTAGATATTAAAACCCGCTTGACATGGTTCTTGAGCTCACTATCCGGCAAATCTGTAATGTGTTTTGGATTTGGATTAAGTTTTATATTGCTATTTCACGCGGTCTCAGTAGCGGGCGGTAAGTAGGAACTACCGCCTAGAATCAAATAATGCATTTTTGCTGAAATTAAACCTATTTCGATCGGTGTATTGTTCGAGCACAATTCTACTGAGCCATATTCGATAATTGTAATATTATTATCACGCTGAAAACAATTGAAATGCTACCTAGTTGGCCAGTCATAAGCAGACGGACGGACGTCGCGTTTGTAATAAATATAAAGAAATATAACATCGTCATATATCAAGTAATAAATGGGTAATTCAGTAGTTGAAAACGACTGTGGTTCACCTTCACGTGATTTTATCTATATATATAAAATAATGTGATGCTGATTTGTCAATTCACGCAGAACTGTTTTGTTTCTTGAAAGTTTGTATTTCGTTAATCGGGTGCTGTAGGCATTTGGTTAAAAAGTTTTTTTTTAACTAAAATTATGAGAAGGATATTTCCTATATGAATGATATTGAGAAGAATCATAATTCAACGCTTATCAGAAACTAAGAAAGGTTTTTTTTAATTGACTATACGGTATTTGCCTGATGGACCTTCACAGCTTAGTAGTAGTAGGTAGTAGTAATAAACTATTTAAATAGAAAAGTAGTTATTTTATATGCAAGCGTGAATAGCTTAGTTGATAACGTGTTCGAAAGTGAGCGAGTCGGAAGTTTCTGTAAAGGAGACAATCGTGACAAACATGGTGGTAGGGGCTTTTTCTAAGTCCGCCTGGCTAGCTACCACCATCAAGTTGTTAATCTGTCGCAAAGCAACTATTGGTGTGTTCCGACAGCTGCATTTAAAAGTCACCGTCTCTCTTGGTATAACTTGTGTGTGCCACCTTAGACCACACCGTTATTTAACATAAGATTACGGTCAAATCTATACTGTAAAGATTATTTTTTTTATATCTTAGTTGGCAAACGAACAGGTGCGTCACCTAATATTAAGTGATCACCACCGTCCATAGACACTCGCAACACTAGGGGAGTCGCAAGTGCGTTGCCAGCCTGTGTTGGGAGGGGCGGAAGGGAAGGGGAAGGGGAAGCGGTGGGGACGTGGGTCTCCGGCGCTCTCACTGACCGAACGAAACGCAACAATGCAAGCACTGTTACTTCACGTCGGTTTTCTGTGAGATGGTGGTACTACCCCGGGCGAGCCGACCCATTCATGCTGAAACCAGTAATAGCTTCAGCGTGGCTCTACCACCTACTAAAACAAGGCAGTTAAAATAATACCTTTCATAATAATAATATCAGGCAAGCATAACAGCCGGTGCAAGTTAGTGTTTGTATTGAAGTATTGTGTCTCTAGGCGGCAGACTCGGCGGCGGCTCCCCACTGTCGCCAAGGCCAGAATTGGCGTCACGCGATATCGTATTGTTGCCGGCCAAGTTTGAGCTCCGTTGTGTTGCTTAATTATGTATGGATCTTTGGAAAGTGTGACATTTGTCGCGTATTCAATATGATTTAATTACAACTTGTACTAATAATGTAAAGCTTTCGAAGTGGAAAACATAGTATATTCAAAATTTTAGTTTAAGGACCAATGTAATGGTATAAATAGTATATGATAGTGCAACGATTTAAAGACTGAATAATCTGGTTGTCATAATCGATGCCCTGAGAAATGACAGATTATTTTGAGATATTGTGTCATATATTCCACCAGGATCTACCAAATAACATCCAAGTCTAGGGCTATTTAAAAAAAAGTGCGTGCGTACAAAGTACACATGTCAGAAGTGAAACTTCTTTGGCGAACTAATTTATAAGTCTTGTTTATATTTATACAAACAAGAAAAAAAGAATAAAAAGTTTATTTATTTAGTCTGCGTTTACTGCAAATGACGTCACTTCCGTTTCATACCTGCGTGACGTTACATCTGTAAAAAAATTACCCTCATGCGCCTAACGAAGTTTCACTTCAAAAAAGGAAAACTACGAATTCTAATTAAAACTATAATTTTTGATTGTATATCAACAATAAAAGGCGAAATGGACTTGTGTTCCTAAGTGTATTTATTTATTTTGTTGAGCTTAAATACTCTAAAAATAACTTATAAAAATACAAGTTATACAGTTTATTTCTGTATTCTTATACGATCATCGATTTCCAAACGCTCTTGAATTATTTATAGATCTATTAAAATAAATGATATGAACTTTAAATTCGCTTATTTAAATTTAAAATTGGAAAATCTCATAGTTATGTCTTTTGTTCACAGGTAAATATAATAAATCTGGCAACGTATAGATGAAATGTTTCGTCAACGTATAGGAGAATTGAATATAGCCACGTAAGGAGGTAAGGACTAAGAATTATATTTTAGGGTAGGATACGACGATTGTGTATTAATGGATTTTGACCAGCGTGCTCTAGGTGTATTGCCCATTATAGTGTAAAAAACAATCTATAGTAATTTTATTAAAAAAAGCGAGAGGGAATTTCTTGCGCACAACGATATAGAAATAATCAAATTCAGTTTATAAATTCATTACACGACTTATTTATTCCAATTCCATTTAGGAAAATTACAACACGTTGGTTGTAATTTTATTTATCTAATATTAATGTTTTTTTTTCTTAAGTGTACTGCATTGTAAATTTACTATACAGATCAATACAAGAAATTGCCATAACTTTGTTCTATTTTTACTAAATATTGCTCAAAATATTATATAGTTAATGACACTCTGCGACTAGTAATAATTTTTCAACTTATCCTTGTACAAATCCCAAACTAGTTAGTATGTTGTTGACACTTAATTGGAATAAAAATGAAAATATCCGAATGTGTATTAAAGGTTTTTTTTTTTTAATTTACTAACCGCCGTTGGCCTTACGATCCTTCACAGTTTCACCGGCCTTTTAGAGCGAGCGTTTAGGGCATTCAGCCGAATGGTAACAATCTCAAGGGTGCTGGAGTGGCTAAACCTTGGCTTGAGCTGTTGTCTTGAATACACTAAAATAAAAGAAAAGCAAAAGGTTATTGGCAGTTGGCATGTTAACTATATGAGCGCCATCTTTTGGCAATAATAAAAATTAACAATTTTCATTGAAAACTGTCCAACGGTTTGATAACATCACAAAAAGTGTAGAAGATATTACAAATTTTGGTGAAGCCAAGTCAGTTCTAGAAATACTAAAAATATTCGTAAACTTTTAATCACTGTAAGGAATCTCAAATTTCAAAAAATGTTATATAACTTTACAGAAAATTGTAGGAAATCAAGTTACAAACAACGTTTATAAATTTTAATCTTTTCTTATTGAAAACTGATACACGCACTGATTGGTAAAATTACATTACGTGTCCAATTTCTATATGAGTTTTTTAAAATTACAACTCATTTTAATTGACTTCCTCACATGTTTTGATAGATTACTCGTATTGTATTGTATCGTGTGTATATTGTTTTGGTAACAGATTGTAATTTTAGTAATAGTTTGTTTTGTAATTTTACAAAAACTTTTAAAAGTATAGGCATGTCGGTTTCCGGCATCTGCTGGTGTATAACCACTATTCAAGCGGGACTATAGGGTTTCTGTACGACAGGATTACTACCATCATGCACATTTGTCATTCTGGTGTTATATTTAGCTGACAAAAATTTGTAAGCCAACATGACAGCGACTACTTCTGATAGATTGTAGGTGTACTATATTGTGCACAGATAAAAAGTAAAACAATATACTTTTTGTTAAAGCGGTTTGTTTGATTTTAAATTTTTGTGTAATAAAAACAAAGTAAAGCAAAAAACACTATTCTCATTTCCTAAAAAGTATTTACTAGATACGCCAATCAAATACAAAATGTACTTTCAAATATTTAAAAAGTTCAGTTCTTTGTTCCGTTTTTTTTTATAATTTAATGAACGATTCTCGACATACATTTGTCGACTTGTGAATAATGTATGTCATTAGATTCCATTATTTATTATAACATTTAGATAAATACCGTGTCCATCCGCGTATGGTATCGTGCAAATAAGATTGAAGACATCGACTTTCTAAATTAGTCTTAATTCGCTTTAAGCCTTCCATTAAGATAATTTAAAGTTGAGAGACAATTTATCTATTTAGTTACGTGCTAACAAATTTTGACGTTAATCCATTAAATATTCTTTGTGTTTATAACGTTTACTTTAGTTAAAGAGATAATTTTGAGTTGTGAATACGAAAATATGTGAAATAAATTTCATATAATATCATCAATATATCACTATTCGTACATAATTTAGGTTCTTGAGATTATTTCGATTCAGGCCAACAGCGGATTGGAACTGATTGTTAAAAAAAAAGTGTGTGTGTGTACTTATTTATGTACACGCGTTAACTTCTAACTTTGGCGTAACTAGATAAAAATCTTTTCAAAAATGTTATATTTCGCCTTATTCTACGTTTGTAGAAAAAATAACACTAACAATAGAAAACAGGTATTTAATACATTGAAAGTTTTAATACAAAAAAATACAAACAACAAATACAAAGAAACAAAATGTTGACTATAGCTAACTTCAGAGTGTCAGTTTTTCGTGAAGGTGAGCGCGCGCATCGTAAAAATTTACTCT
>MU160719.1:20565-67440 GCA_015888305.1 Antheraea pernyi | reverse complement strand
TCGACAATGGCAGTAATAATCTTAAAGATGGTTGATAAAGTTTAGAAACAAAGCTAAGGACGCAAACGATACATCAATGTTTTAAAACATTTTTATGAGTGTTGTATTCCTAGTTGGAGCACTTCGTCTCCAAAGCGAAATTAATATAAAGCGAACAATGGAGGATAATACTTTTGTTACGGACAGGTGAGTTATCCGGTCTCCATGTAAATAAATGTTTCTATGTACTACGAACAGAGGAGTTGTCATCTATACTAATATTATAAAGAGGTAGAGTTTGTGACGTTGTAAGGGGTAATCTCAGGAACTACTGGTCCGATTTGGAAAACTCTTTCAGTGTTATATAGCTCGTTTATCAGGGAAGATTATAGGCTATATATTATCACGCTAAGACCAATAGAAACAGAGCTCCAATGGAAAATGTTTCAAAATCGGGCACTTTTTCCTTTTCAGAGCTTCCGCTGCGTTTTAGCGCAAAATAACTATTCCACGCTTACGTATTACCGCCCAACGAAGTGGGCACGGGTCGGCTAGTGTTTCTATATATTTCTCTCTACTAATGTAATGTAACTAAATGTAATGTTAGTGTAATTGGATGTCTTTTATAATAATAAATACGATATATGTGTATGTTACAGACAGACGAGCTATTATTAGCGAATATTATTATTATTAGCTATTGTCTACGTGTATAAATGTGTTTATGTAATACGTACATCTTATGTAACTGATTTTAATGTACAATATGTCTTATGTGATATTTAAATGTACAATATGTCTTATGTGATATTTAAAAATATCATTCATGTAATAATTCAAATATAACCGCCAACACGGTTATTATTATTATTTGTCTAATGTTATACGGAACCATCACTGAAAATGTATGGATGAATGTGCGGCAGTAAGGCACGTATAATGTACTAATTGTAAGACTATAATTGTATTGTTAAAACGAGGAAAAATATGTATTATCACCGGCTCGTTATACACGATTAAGCTACATGTAAAGAATCCTGAAAATAAATATACAGTCCATTGAAGCTCTACCACTGTGCTATTGAAGAAGAAGGTGGCCATCTGAACCCAACAACTTTTGTGCTAGAAATAAATATAACAGTGAAATATGGTGTAATAGTATCATCCACTGGTTCTACCACATTTCCGTGAAAGGAGAAAGCTAAAATCTATAATAGATTGATGATTATTAAGTCGAAATTATTGTACAGTAGCGAGAGACGAAATTGTTATCACTGTGCAGATTTAAGGACACCCTAACGCATCGGCATTCACCTCAGGGTGCTGGTATAACTCCCAAAAGGAGATTTTTATGTCATGGATGGCAAACGAACACCTGATGTTAAGTGATCACCACCGTCCGTGAACACTAACAACACCGGAGGAGTCGCAAGTGCGTTTTAACCCTTTGGCGGGAAGGGTTAGGGGAGGGAGAGGGAGAGGGAAAGGAGAGAGGAGAGTGGAGGAGAGGTGGGCCTCCGGCGCTCTCACTGACCGAACGAAACGCAACAATGCAATCACTGTTACTTCACGTCGGTTTTCTATGAGGGTGGTACTACCCCGGGCGAGCCCCCACCCATTCATGCTGAAACTAGTAATAGTTTCAGCGTGGCTCTACCACCATTAAAAATATTAAAAATGTTCATGGTATACTAATCTTTTAGTAGCTTATATAGTATTTTTGCTGGTATTCCCTTCGCTCCCACTGATTAGGTTTGATCACATAAACATTACTGATTAATTTGTTAGTCGACTCATATTTACTTAAAACTTCTATGTAGTGTTGGAGTATTATAGATTTCCCATGGTCGAGCTCTATCTATAATAGAAGTATGAGCTATCTTATATATAGAAATTTATATGGCCATTAATTTCGATTGCTTCTTGGATCATATTCCAGGATGAAGTATTGAATTTTTTATTTTCATTCGTAACCTCTTTTACAAAATTAATCTGATTATTACTTTATCACGAATCACGTTTCTAGTTAAAATTACCTCAATCTCCGTTTGATGTCTGATGTTGATGGTTCTCTTTCTCTACTCTTCGGAGACTGGCTGTTTTCTTTTTTCAACGGTTCACCTTTCATTCTAAAAATAAAATCAATTTACGTTAGACTTGGTAGAAACCAACTCTATAAATTAATTTATACACATTTTAGAATATAATTTATGTTATGGATATTCAATTTTCTATTTTTTTAGGTAACAAGTTCCATGCCAACACATTTTTACCTATGTCTCCTTCAGGCTACTTGATATTTTGACAAAAAAAATAGATGTATTATCACACAATTTTATGTTACAACACCATACATGACATGACATCTTTTGTTTTCTATAGTACCACCGGTGGTACGCGTAGCCTATATACAGAGTTTAACGAGTACCACTGATGGTACACGTGGCCTAAAGATCAAGTTTAAGGAGTACCATCGGTGGTACACGTGGACTAAAGATCAAGTTTAATATATACCACCGGTGGTACACGGGGCCTGAAGATCAAGTTTAACGTGTATCACTGGTGGTACACGTAGCCTTAAGACCAAGTTTAACGTGTACCACTGATGGTACACGTGGCCTAAAGATCAAGTTTAAGGAGTACCATCGGTGGTACACGTGGACTAAAGATCAAGTTTAATGTATACCACCGGTGGTACACGGGGCCTGAAGATCAAGTTTAACTTGTATCACCGGTGGTACACGTAGCCTTAAGGTCAAGTTTAACGAGTACCACTAGTTGTTGCATGCAAAGCATTTTAGCTTATAAGGTTACCACCTGTATAACTGACTAGACATAAAGAGATCACTATCACTTGACCATATATGTATATGTATTAGGGTGTCCTTTATTTACCATGATTGCTTTTTTTTACTTGCGTATCGTTCAATTCCTTAGGTTATAACCTAAAAACATGTAAGAAAAAAAGGCCTTTACCTTTTATCCTTTTCCAATTCATTTAATATGTGGGGTTTTTTCACTTTAAAATCGGTTCACTCTATCGAGTTATTGTAATTTTAATGACGACGCGACTTAAGTACCAGAGAAAAGTAAATAGACTGTATACATTCAGATGATTTTATTAGTCACTGTTCTTTTTACATTAGGTGCACGCGAACAGAGTCACGGGCACACTAGTACAATATAAGTTTCGTTGCATTTGCAATTATTAACCAAGTCCAATTTTAACCATTCATATGAAATTTTAACATATCATATATAAAAGTCTAACCTGTTCTTTAAAGTGTCTAATAATTTTCTGTCCGCTTCGTTTAGCTTCTCCATATTTAATGTGGACATCCATTCGTTAAGGACTTTGTCGTCGTTTTCCACAGAATCAGACTTCGCTTTCTTACCTGTCAGAAAAAGAAAATATTACACAATTTGAATTTCAAAACGAACAACATGCTCATCATACAAATATGCGGTGATCAAAAGAAAGAACATTCAATACAAAGAAAGAAAATAATCGTCTATTCCCGGACTTATTTTCTAATAGAACACTTTCTAAAATTTAGCTGACTCCGGCGGATCCTTTTAGCTTCATTTCTACCACGTACCAAACTACCAAATCAAACTATATACCAAAACTCAACAAAGAATGTGAAGATCAAATTATGGAAATTTGCAAGTCTCGACACATTGTACTGAATATGGAATATGCAAGTTTTTACAAGTAACAGTCCCCGAGTTTTTAAAAGTATTATCTGCCCACATTGATTGGTGATATGCCTATAAGTCAAGCCAACATTCTAGTTCCTCACTTTTGAAAGCAGATCAACCTTTACAAATTGTGAGCCCCATTTTTTTGTCACGCCAACGTAGACCCCCGTCGAGTCTCCTGTGGACCCCCAGAGAGAACTAAGGCATTATACAACAGTAAGTATCAAAATTGTAAGAGGAACTTTGTTCACAATGTTAAAAGCCAAACCTAGAAAGCTAATGCCCTCGCACCAAACATTATCTCAGATATGTATCTCACTTTTCTTCTTTTTCTTTTTTACTGGTTCACTGTCCGAGCTACTGATGAAACTCGAAGAGCTGCTCGTACTGGGTCTCCTTTTACTTTTCTTCTTCTTCTCTTTCTTCTTTTTCTTACTTTCTGACGGTATAGTAGGAAGTTCTTCCTTCGTGTGGAATCCATCCTTGTTGAAAGTTATCTTGTGTGCTGCATACTGCGGTTTTTCCTCCTGCCTTTCAACTTTTACTTTAGTTGTTCGGGACTTCTCAAACGCTTTCTGCCGGTCCGACATCCAGTCAGTCTCCCAATGAGGATTTTGTTCTACGAAGTTCTGAAAATTTATTTAAAGTTTAATTTTTTTTTCAGTATTTATTTAACAGAAGATGAAACAAGAGATTACTCACTGTATAGTTCTTGGAATGGTTCACAGATTTGAGATGAGCAGATGCGCAGTGTAGATCTCCTATAAACTGATCGCACAGTTTGCAATACCATGCAGTTGATGGTACGAAGAACTGTAATCCTGTAGCAATGTATATATATATATTTTTTTATTTACAGTCACTACAAATGAATAAATCGAAGTGTCTGTAATTTCGAAATAAAGCACAAATGATGACACGTACTGTACTAAAAACCAAAACACCTTTTCGTCCTTTGTTAATAGATTTGAAAAATACCTTTTTAGAGAACTTTCGGAGACTAGTACAGAATATGTAACATTACACTATTCTAATATAACTCTAATAGTAGCAATAGCATAACAATTAACAAAATAAAAAACAAGGCCACTTTAAAACCACAAGCTTACTCACAAAGACGAAGTCAGAGGAGATATCAGACAGGATTTTAAAATGAAAAACCTGGTTTGTTTTTCTAAGCGATCCACTTCTGAACGATTCACACTTCACAAAGGACTTTATTAGCGGAGTGTTTTAAAGCTCAAAAAAGATGCTTAACCTCTTCAAAACGAATTTATTAGGGTGCCTTTTAAAACGATTTCGGCCCCGGAACAAATGTTTTGTTGGAAATATGTAAAAAAAAAATGCCTGAAAATTTGAGCTTTTAATATTAACTCTGTACTCTCCCAGATAATGTTGCTTAGAGACCTAAAAAAAGGCAACTTAGTATTTATATTAATACTTTGAAATTAAATAATTCTCAATGATGTAGTATCATGAAAAACCAAATAATAGGTAAAGCATCAATATATTATTTATTGTGTTAGCTAAAGGTAATGACTGATACAACTAGTTTTTAAAATTTTCATTGAAACTAGATTTTTATTAGGTAAATAATGTCTAATTAGTTGTGGAAAATCATCTAGCCTGACCAAACTCTCTATAGCTAGGTTAGAATTATGTAGTTAAGGCTTTTACCTCGAATGGGAGTGCGTTTGTTCGGTGCGTTAGGATGATTGAGATAGCCCTCGTTCATGCCGGTGATGCTGTGCCATGGCGCTTCCATATGAGCAGCTGCCATTCTGATGCGAAAAAAAAACAATAACAAAGAAACTGAAGAAGGTAATACAAATTATACTGTCTAAGGTCTACTCAAATGCCTTTGTATTATATCTAAAAAGCACAAACCTCGCGTACATAAGTTGTTAATAATTCTTCCAGGTTTTTGAAGAAAACGAACAATAAAAATGTAGGGCTGTACTGCATAAACTGAAGCTATATAAATTCTTATTTTACGAGTCGACGGCGTAACGCATTTTGCTCAGACTCTTACGTATTTTCATCCTCACAACTATTACGTGGTCAGCCCCTTAGTTGCGGCACACATCTGACCATACATTTTACATATTTTTATATTTTACATAAAATTTAGGATTCCGTATACGACGTCGTAATATTAATAATTTCGTACATATTACAATAATAATTACAAACGTTACATAATTTAAATTCATTTGCCCTCAACGTAAATAATATTAAAGTATAAACGAACAGGACCCTAAATACCGTTGCCTTCACTACATGTTATTTTACAGAAACTGAAGAAGGTAATACAAATTATACTGTCTAAGGTCTACTCAAATGCCTTTGTATTATATCTAAAAAGCACAAACCTCGCGTACATAAGTTGTTAATAATTCTTCCAGGTTTTTGAAGAAAACGAACAATAAAAATGTAGGGCTGTACTGCATAAACTGAAGCTATATAAATTCTTATTTTACGAGTCGACGGCGTAACGCATTTTGCTCAGACTCTTACGTATTTTCATCCTCACAACTATTACGTGGTCAGCCCCTTAGTTGCGGCACACATCTGACCATACATTTTACATATTTTTATATTTTACATAAAATTTAGGATTCCGTATACGACGTCGTAATATTAATAATTTCGTACATATTACAATAATAATTACAAACGTTACATAATTTAAATTCATTTGCCCTCAACGTAAATAATATTAAAGTATAAACGAACAGGACCCTAAATACCGTTGCCTTCACTACATGTTATTTTACATTTTTTTATACTTTACTGGCAGTTGCACGCGACGTCATCTGCATCTGTATCTTTATAAATGATATCACCATATATCAACGTCGTGTACCTTTAACGAGTTATGCAGATTTATCAGATACTATTTTTGTTAATTTATTTATACATAGAAATAGGTTTATGTGAGATATTTCTACAGCTTAATTATGAAATAGACAATATTTTTGTTCGTAAAAGTTACCATAAAGAAAACTGCAAAGAACATCAGATATATGTTATATATATATAATACTAACTGCATGGTGCGGTTACCAAGACATAGAAAATAATTGATAGCGATAAATTTAAATATAATTTCTGAAGTTCAGATGTAAACTCACTTTTGATGCGCTGGAGAGTGCAAATGGTTTAAATAGCTTTTAGCTGTCTCCGGGAACTCGTTGCAGACCCGACACCAGTGCATTTCGGGGTCGTAGTACACGTAATTGAACTTCTTACCGGACGGTGAACTGTCGAAAATATACGTGAATATTAAAAATAAAAATCAGTAAACAAGTTATTTTATATGTCAAAGATAATTTCTATGGTTACTGATTAAATAGTAGTCATCTCCATGTTTAATTTTTTTTATCATACATTATCGAAGCTAGACTTCTGGTTAACGTTTATTTTATATGCCAAAATAAAAAAAACATCACTTTATGTAATTTCTCTCGTACGTACAAGAGTACACTCAGATGAACATTTTGCGCAATGAAATGAATTGCTGAAATACGTATGACTGAACACGGTCACAAAGAGCGTTTTCGACCTCTCGTATTTTATAACATCTATTGTCTGAGCAAGTATTTAAGTGCATATATCATTTTAATTAAATAAATATAGTCAAATAAATCAAGAATGCATCTTATTACTGCATATAAAACTGCCTAAAATAACACGTATTTGAATAAAATCGTAACATCTATGACAATCATTAAAAAACAGCGGACGAATTTCACGAAATTAAATTTAAAATGCACAACACACACACAGTCACGGGCGCAAATACAAAGTCTTTGAGAAAACTGCGAGCAAATTATTAATAAAAAAACAAGCTATGTTTGTCCCAACAAACTTGCTTTGTATCTGTGGTTTCAATACGTGTTTCCGAACAATTTCAGAACTTCAATCTAAATACAGTCGACGTGTAATTTAAAAAGAACATTTTGAATTTTCGTTCATTTTTTCAAACAAATAAGGAGTGGTAAGGTTGTTTTTTGGAAGTAAAACAACTAAAATATAGTTTATTTTATTTTAGTAATAGCAGCCTTTTTACATACAATAACATTATTTACACAAAACTAAATTCATTGTACATTAATTTAAAATACAACATTCAATTTATATTCTAATACAAATTCCATACAAAATATACAATTACATACACATACAAATGATAAAAAATACACATGTATACATCGAAAATTTAAAAAAACATAATAATTGTTTTCTTCCATTATCTTCCTGTGTTGAAAACAACTGAATTATCCACAGAATCCAAAGAAAACTGCTTCATTCTCCATCACAAAGTATTCGAATTTTCCTGCTGTTTTGGAAGAAAATATTGGAAAATGTAATTCAAAAAAATTACCCCATTATATTGCACATTCAATAAGGGCTAAAGTACATTGCGTTAATAACAGCACAAATAATAAACACTAAAAATTTCATAATTATTTTACACAATTAACTTACAAACATACCAACCCTGAAACTTAGAAATAAAACAAAACTTACTACTTAAACCGTCCTTATTCGCGGGGGATAAATTCCATAACAATATCGCAAACCGGTAAAAGTAAAACCGATATCGTATTCGGTATAGAAATATAGGTAATGCATTCCAAGGTTAGAAAATATAATAAATATATATCAAAATAAAATAATTTTACTGAATAAAAAGCTTCATTATAATTTTTTATTTATGTACATTACTTACGTGAAGACTGTAAGTATTTTCGAAAATCTTTTTATAGATCATTTAATTTAGGATGTATAGTTCACAAAGAGCATGATCTCAATGATGATCTAGACAATGATTATCAAAACTAAAATAGTATTAAAATGTGGTCTATTTTATTCTTTAAATATATTTCAACCTCAAAACATAACAATTCCGAAACTACGGAATTAGATTCATATGTAATAGAGTTGATTATAAAAAATACAGGTACAATCGCGGTTTATATCAAAGGACCTAGTGACTACATGCAGTATTATAGAAGCTCAAAAGTTGCGCGGCGGCGGCTTTTATCAAAGAACATTAGGCTCAAATACAATAAACTTTATTTCTTTATAAATACTTTAAGGCTTATTTCTTTAATAGCTATTATAATATAATATAAATATAATATTAAATTATAAAGGTACAAACTGCTCATTTTGGATTCGCGAATAATAAAAATTTTACCCGTGAATAAGGATAGTTTACTGTGAAGTAGTACATATCATTGATTTAAAAAAAACACCAATACGTACCTTGGTTTCTTTTTGGAACCACGATCCGGTGAACTTTCAATGTTACACAAATCAACATGCACCTCTTCCCCGATGATTCCGTTCAACATGTCCACAACGTTAGTGATAGTCTTTAACTTGTTCTGGATCTCCAACTATAATGTAGAAATGCAAAGTAGATGTTATGTTGAACCCGTAACTATATAACTAAGTCCCATGTAACGTATGTCAGTCTAGTTCACTCTATCTGTCAGGATAAAATGAACAATCACTTCATAAGGCGTTGATTTAATTTTTATACAATTTTTTAAGCTTCAAACAAGTCAAATGGGACTTCTGTGTGAATGATAAAATAAGCTTTATTTATATTAAAAGCGGTGATAACATTTACAAATAATGGTTAACCTTAACATATTTTACCAAACCTGCAACTTTGTATTCTCTTTTAAAAACTTCTTTGTGTCCGGACTCGGTGAACGTTTCACATCTCCGCGTAGCTCATTCCGTTGATCCTTTAACGTGTCGAGTTCCTTTTTGAGATTCGTCGCCTTCTTTATATAATCTTCTCTCTGCTTTGATAATGCTGCTTTCTGGTGACGCATTTCAGATTCAATTGCAGCTGCAAAAGGATAATTTACATTCAGAATACTGCCAATGAGTGAAATAATTTTAGTATCACTTAACTTCAAAGAGTATTAGTTGTTATGCCTTAATTACGAATATAAAATTAATCATCCAAAAACTCTGCAATTATGATATTATGAGTTATGTGATACTAAAATCAAAGTAATAAAAGATATTAAACATATACTCTTAGCTGCCATACGCCAGAAAATCTCATAGTCAGATAAGCTATACAAATCCTTTTAGAAACTTCCAGAATATTATTGAGCAGAATTAGAAGAATATATTATACAAAAATATATATAACAAATATTAAGCACAATTTCAGTACACCTGTAATTAGACAAATAATTGAAAGTTATAATAAATTACAAATACAAACAAAAATATAACATTTTTCATAATAATATACAATAGTTAATTACAGTATATAAATATTATTAAAATGAAGAATATATTTTTTTTAATATCCTTCAATTCAATTCATGTTTTTATTTTCCAACTCCTGCACCTCATAACCTTGATGTTTACTTTGTAACCTAAAATATAAAGGCATATATATACACTCTTAATGATTTAAATACATGCTAATGTTATTAAGTAATAATACAAATTTAGAATTGAAATACTCCCAATCTTTTTCCCTATTCAGGAATGCTACTTTTGTAGTCTATCGAAATCTCGCAATCGCGTCTCAAGTATTCAACATGTTCTAATCTAAATAGCTCATAATCAATAATTCATGTGATAAATAAATTGTACATAGTCTTAAAAATCTTATAGATGTCAAAAAATATATACCTACGACTACTGCTTCATTTATATGTTTATTACCAAACAATCCATATGAAATAGTTTCATTCCACACCACTTCATAAAAAAAAAATGTTTTATATATATAATTTTTCTGTCTGTCTGTCGATTGGACCGATTTTGATGATTTTTTTTTGTGTGTTCCAATGGATTCGAGAATTACATAGTGGTTTAGATTCACAATTGGTCTGATTCTAGGATTTTTTTAAATATCAGGACAAGATAACGTCCTCTGAGTCCGCTAGAAATTATAACAGTAACAGATCTTCAAAAACATCTGTAAATTGTAAATTGGTTATCGGAATGATATAGGAATAACAAATCTACTCACCTTCCTTTTTGATAAGATCTTCACTGTTGATGATAGGAGCAGGAGGTGCCACGGGTGGCGGTAGAGACATCTGATTCCACTGTGCCATATCAGCAGGCGGAATGTTAATTGGTGCCACGGAACTCGATGAAGGAAAGTCATCATATATACCACTGTATGTGGGTTGATAACTTGTTCTGAATAGTTGGTTATTCTGAAAATAAATCCAATTTATAAAGATATTATTTCTAGAATCAATGGCTCAAAAAGTACAAACACATTAGGGCTTTCGCTTTCAGTTTAGATGTTTTTTGTCTGAGGGTTGCGGCACGATTCATAAACTGATTTATGCACGAGTGTCGTACGACAACAGTACTGTAGCAGTATGACCAGAATCGTCTAATTTGGAGTGCTATGCGGTTGCAGTCCGACTGTATTTTAGTAATGTCTACCAATACTTACTTATCTTCAGTCGAGCCATGGATTCGAAGAAGGAAGCGTTATTGTTGGTACTAGTTTTGGTAAAAAAAATTTGAATACAAAAATAAATGATTATATGGATAATTCTTTTCATTGGTATTTTTATTTTTTAAATTTGTGATAATATTTTTTTATATATTGGTACCTTCCCAAAGCTTTTTTTCTGTATATGATTAGAATAAACATTATATTTTGAGCGTCATACAACGGGGTGGCCCTGCATTCATCTATAAATTTTTCTACATAAGAAAGTAGGCAATGTTATTTATTTTTCAAAATGCAAAAGGCGATGTGTCCTCATCACCAGTAAACCAAGAAAGAGGCACATGGCCCTCGCGGTGTTACCGTCCTGCCAACAGACGTATGCCAGACTTCTCTCGCCCGTTCTTGATTAGACTTATTTTCTATAAAACCATAACTGCCTGTTTGCAGTGCGCTAACCGACCTGCTCTCGCGCGGCAGCTAACCGCTTAATTTAAAAGCGCCCTTAGATTTACATTCCTACACACATCAAAAAAGTCTAAGCAACATGCGTGATATTACAAATTTTACCATTTACATGAATTAATTTCTAAGTATTTACTCAAACAAAGTGCTTAGGTAAATAAACTTTTTTGTTATTGATGACATACTGGCTGGTTGAAAAACAAAAATTTGATTATGTTTTGATTTTTCATAAAATTCAAATGACTGCGAATTTGTTTGAATTTAAGTATGTTTTAATTGCTACGTTTAGTCTTGATTTTATAATTTTACCAACCATTTAAATAAAGTTAGCGACAAAATTGAATATTGCGAGCTCCTATCCTATCCTATATAGCGTGATGATATATAGCTTATAACCTTCCTCGAATAATAAGCTACATAGCTCTGAAAGAATTATTGAAATCGGATCAGTAGTTCCTCAGATTACCCATCACAACGTCACAAACTTTACCTCTTTATAATATTAGTATAAATTCCTGCAAAAAATTTTTTCACAAAAATCGAATAAATACAGCCGTACATTTACATTCTGATTGTACCTATGGACTAACAGACACCCAACTTCATGTACAGTGCTTATTATCTTAAAAATGTTTTTGGTACACAGAAAAATAAACAAAATACACACATCAAAAAAGTCTAAGCAACATGCCCTCGTCGATATGAATACACCATTCATATCGACAACGCATAACATGGACCGAGGAACAATGGGATAAAATTATGTTTTCCGATGAGTCGCGATTCGGGTTTAAGCCTGATACAAGAAGGGTGCGAGTGTATCGTCGGCCCGGAAATACTGAAAGGCTCAGGTGCGTTCAGGAAGTTCATCCATACAGCGGCTCAACAGTTATGTTATGGGCGGGTATTATGAAGAACAGGCGAACTGAGCTCGTTTTTGTAAATGGAAACATGAATGCTGAAAATTACATTGAGGATATTCTCAGACCTTATGTGTACCCATTTGCACAAACCTTTGGCTCCGATTTTAGGTTAATGCATGACAATGCGCGTTCACATACAGCTCAGTGAACCAGTGAATACTTTGCAACGGAGAACACTCGAGTATTGCCCTGGCCTGCACAATCGCCAGATCTCAATCCCATTGAGCATGCATGGGACATGCTCAAGAGACATGTTTTGAAGGACTTGGACGAAGTGACAACAACCCAACAGCTGAAGGATTTGCTACAATTCCATTGGGAGCGAATACCGCAAGATGACATAAACAGTCTCATTAATTCAATGAATAATCGTTGCCGACAAGTTCTGAATAGCAGAGGAGACCATACTTTGTATTAAATTGTTCTATTCTTTCACAATAAATACATTTTCTTTAGAAATTTCATCTTGTAAGAAACAAGTTTAGTTTCTTATGTATCTTAGTTTCTACAGTATATTCTAATATTGTTCATTTCTGTTATTAAAAGAACTTATAAAGACAACAGCTGTTATTTTTACATCATAGAACCCTAAAGATATTATTTTAAAAATAAAATACAAGGTTATAATGTGAAGAACCATCCTAAAATGTATATTAGTACATGTTGCTTAGACTTTTTTGATGAGTGTATTATATGTATATAGAGCTCAAATTTAGGACTATATTTAGAGTAGTCATAAACTTTGAGGTCTGTAACTCCTACTTTTCAAATGACAATTTGTCACCAAGTCCCTATTTCACAACAATGGCCATTACTATTTCTAGTGTCACATATCTGCACCCCTCCAATGTATAATTTTGTAACTGCATTTAACAAAGCTTACAGTAGAGCTAAATAAAGAATACAAAGGAATTATACATAACTCTAATAATAGATTATACACTAATATTATATGGGGCCTCCGGAATCATTAAAGAATACATTTAAGGAATTCAGTATCTCAACTATGCCCTCCCAATATATTTTTGATAATTTAATGTTTGTCCGCAAAAACTTAGATATCCTGGATCAAGTAAAATACCATTCCATTCATTCCATCATCCAGTCATTCCATGCTTCAATTAATATATTCAATGCTTCAGGCTCAATAAGTCCAAAAACAGTTTTTTAGGTAATAGTGTTAGATTTTTTTTCCCATAACATGTTACCGATTAGCCGGATAACAAGTTCAAGAACCATGTCAAGCGAGTTTTTATATCTAAAGGCTATTATAGGGTGGGTCAATATGTGAAGGATTGTGACATCTGGTAATAACACTCCTTTCAGTGCATCCATAAAAAACGATGTAACTATTTATGTTTTGTAAAAATATGTAACACAAGATTAACCAGATCGAGTTTCTTGCCAGTTCTTCTGATGACTTGGATGTTTTCCGAACCGCTGGTAACATTGACTTTCATGAGTGCCTTCTCAGGGCCTAAATTGAATAAAGAATACTTTATTTTAATTTTATTTCAATTGGGCATTTAAGCATCTTATGCATACTTGCATATATGCATTCTTTTGACTTCAGGATTATCAAAAATCTATATACATCACAACATATTATAAAACGAAATCCCCTGCGATGTCTGTCTGTCTGTTCACAATAAACTCAAAAAGTACTGAAGGGATTTCCATGTCGTTTTCACCAGTAGATAGTGATTTATGAGGAAGGTTTAGATATATCATTTATCAAGGTTCTTTTTATTATCAGGGTGGGACAACATCCGTGGGCCCTATACTATATATATTCTATTTGGACATACTTTAAAAATAATTTTCAATGGCAGTTATGATTTACATATATATAAAAACTAATGTATGTATATATTTGAGATTAACACATTTAACATGATTTGAGCCTTGTTGATTGGTATTACCGTTAAATTGTTTATGGTGACAGCGTTTAGAACAACATACCGGTTATATTGGCCCAGAACAGGGGTCCCGAATGTCATATCTCGAAAACATCACCAGTTATTAAGACTATCAATTTTTATGACTAAATATGAGTTGTCACTTCGATATTGTTATAACAGACTTTGAATGTATTCCTGTAGATATTTAAACACTGAGAATAATATGATGCAGTATATAGTAGTAACACCATCTAGTTTACATTGCAACACCTAAACTGCAACTTTATGTATTTCTTGATATTCTTTATACTTAACATACCTAATACAATAAGGATGGGAGTACTAAACGTGATGTATTAATTGACAAGTTTATTCTGAGTAAATTTACTAAAACTACCTGCATTAGGTTGTTACAATTATCACATAAATTTAGGTCATATCTACAGTAATATGTGGAGCCTCTGATAAAAGCTAACCTCTAATAAGGTAACCCTGAAATTATTATACCTATATGTAAAGAATATATAAAAAATACTGTGTTTGATTGAAAATGAAAAACCCAATAGTCAAAAGTTTAGTTTCTTATGTATCTTAGTTTCTACAGTATATTCTAATATTGTTCATTTCTGTTATTAAAAGAACTTATAAAGACAACAGCTGTTATTTTTACATCATAGAACCCTAAAGATATTATTTTAAAAATAAAATACAAGGTTATAATGTGAAGAACCATCCTAAAATGTATATTAGTACATGTTGCTTAGACTTTTTTGATGAGTGTATTATATGTATATAAAGCTCAAATTTAGGACTATATTTAGAGTAGTCATAAACTTTGAGGTCTGTAACTCCTACTTTTCAAATGACAATTTGTCACCAAGTCCCTATTTCACAACAATGGCCATTACTATTTCTAGTGTCACATATCTGCACCTCTCCAATGTATAATTTTGTTACTGCATTTAACAAAGCTTACAGTAGAGCTAAATAAAGAATACAAAGGAATTATACATAACTCTAATAATAGATTATACACTAATATTATATGGGGCCTCCGGAATCATTAAAGAATACATTTAAGGAATTCAGTATCTCAACTATGCCCTCCCAATATATTTTTGATAATTTAATGTTTGTCCGCAAAAACTTAGATATCCTGGATCAAGTAAAATACCATTCCATTCATTCCATCATCCAGTCATTCCATGCTTCAATTAATATATTCAATGCTTCAGGCTCAATAAGTCCAAAAACAGTTTTTTAGGTAATAGTGTTAGATTTTTTTTCCCATAACATGTTACCGATTAGCCGGATAACAAGTTCAAGAACCATGTCAAGCGAGTTTTTATATCTAAAGGCTATTATAGGGTGGGTCAATATGTGAAGGATTGTGACATCTGGTAATAACACTCCTTTCAGTGCATCCATAAAAAACGATGTAACTATTTATGTTTTGTAAAAATATGTAACACAAGATTAACCAGATTGTATTTTTATACATATTATACGATTAAAAAATAAACCAGATCGAATTTCTTACCGGTTCTTCTTAACGAACCACTGATAGTTTTGACGTTCATATACAGGGCCTAAATTAAATCAAGTATGTTACTTCTATGTCTATACTAATATTATAAAGCTGAACCTTCTCAGGGCCTAAATTGAATAAAGAATACTTTATTTTAATTTTATTTCAATTGGGCATTTAAGCATCTTATGCATACTTGCATATATGCATTCTTTTGACTTCAGGATTATCAAAAATCTATATACATCACAACATATTATAAAACGAAATCCCCTGCGATGTCTGTCTGTCTGTTCACAATAAACTCAAAAAGTACTGAAGGGATTTCCATGTCGTTTTCACCAGTAGATAGTGATTTATGAGGAAGGTTTAGATATATCATTTATCAAGGTTCTTTTTATTATCAGGGTGGGACAACATCCGTGGGCCCTATACTATATATATTCTATTTGGACATACTTTAAAAATAATTTTCAATGGCAGTTATGATTTACATATATATAAAAACTAATGTATGTATATATTTGAGATTAACACATTTAACATGATTTGAGCCTTGTTGATTGGTATTACCGTTAAATTGTTTATGGTGACAGCGTTTAGAACAACATACCGGTTATATTGGCCCAGAACAGGGGTCCCGAATGTCATATCTCGAAAACATCACCAGTTATTAAGACTATCAATTTTTATGACTAAATATGAGTTGTCACTTCGATATTGTTATAACAGACTTTGAATGTATTCCTGTAGATATTTAAACACTGAGAATAATATGATGCAGTATATAGTAGTAACACCATCTAGTTTACATTGCAACACCTAAACTGCAACTTTATGTATTTCTTGATATTCTTTATACTTAACATACCTAATACAATAAGGATGGGAGTACTAAACGTGATGTATTAATTGACAAGTTTATTCTGAGTAAATTTACTAAAACTACCTGCATTAGGTTGTTACAATTATCACATAAATTTAGGTCATATCTACAGTAATATGTGGAGCCTCTGATAAAAGCTAACCTCTAATAAGGTAACCCTGAAATTATTATACCTATATGTAAAGAATATATAAAAAATACTGTGTTTGATTGAAAATGAAAAACCCAATAGTCAGAATATATAAATAAATTAAAAATATTTATTCAATTGGATTAATTGTTTAAAACATTTGATTTCATTTGCATAGTCGCAAAACCTATTAAGTATTTAAATATAGTATTTTCTGCTTTACATACAGTGTCTTCTCTATTATGCTTCACCATATCGTCTCCTGAATATACAACACATAACTCTGAACTGGAAGAAATTCAAATTGAGTGTCGGAGATATCTAAATTGAATAAAAAGCATAATACATACTCCAATAGCATGGACATTTACAATGTAATACATAAGTCTGAACAGTCAAATTAAGATCATTATCAAATCCATGAATTATTTTCCATGTAAAATTTTTATATAATATTTTAAACTATAATATGGATTGTCCTGCCCTTTAAAATATCGACGAAAACTACTCAAATCCCACAATTATTTACAGCACAGTTAATTAAACATAACTACGCAAAGAACTCTGTTTTAATGTGTACTAACCAAAGTTCCTTCATGTTAATTTATTTCAGCATAACAGGAGCACATTTATCCACACACTGTATTCCAAAACAAAATAATATTGGTATAATAAAGTATCAAACAGGAACATATCAGATATACTTACACATAAGTTCACAGATCCACAAAAACACTTAAGATTACAGTCAAAGTCAAACTTAGATTGTGCTAACAATACACCATTAATTAAATATAAGTACTAAATAAAATGTAATGATCACAGTTTTGTTATTGGTATAACATGTTAGCAAATATGACGTTTTTGTGTCGAATGTATTGTAAAGGATTATGACAAATAATTATTAAAGTAACTAATTCTTTATCATCTTCTTTTTAAATGGCAACATCATCATCATAGGCCTTTTCATCTGTAACAGATGATTTAAGTAGCATTCTGGCGGCACTTTCGTAAATGGCTGACAAGACCGATCCGAGAACGAATCACTCGGCCGCAAATTCGGCAAGTATGTACATCTGTACCCCCAGGTGGACGGGGGTAGGAGGCCTGCTCGTGACGCCTCATGCGTTTTTCTTCCAATTGCCGAAACCAGGTCTTGTCGTGCTTTGATTGGCCTTCGTGAATTAGACGACACCATTTAGCCCGGTCCAAGGCTAGCTCCTCCCATTGGCCGCTTGGGATATTGAATGTAGCCATGTCACGTTTAATGCAATCCTTAAAACGAAGCATAGGACGGCCAACAGACCTCTTTGCATGTGCAACCTCTCCAAGCAGAATTTGTCTTGGCAAACGAGTTCGTTCCATTCGATGCACGTGCCCTAACCAACGCAGTCGTCTCTTTTTGAGAATAGCGGTAATGCTAGGAAGCTGTGCCTTACTCAGGACGGACTCGTTTGTCACACGATCCTTCCACGTTATGCCCAGTATGTTTCGAAGACATCGCAAGTGGTATGTGTTCAGTCGGCGTTCTTGTTTTGCGTATGTTGTCCAGGATTCCGCTCCATACAAAAGCATACTTAGGATACATGATTGGTAGATATGCATTTTTGTTCTTACAGTAAGGTGCCTATTATCCCAAGCCCTTGTACGAAGTTTACCGAAAGTAGAGGCTGCTTTACCGATGCGGGAATCGATCTCAGCGTCAAGCGACAGATTGCTCGATACTTGCGAGCCTAGGTAACAAAACTTGTTGACTACCTCTAAAGGCGTACCGTTAAGTAAAACGATTGGTTGTTCTGAACACCCCTGCGCAAGAATAACGGTCTTCTTAACATTGATGGACATTGAGAATAGGTCACACGCTTTAGCGAATTTGTCCATCAGGCTCTGAAGCTGGTTTTGACCGTGGGCAATGAAGGCAGCGTCATCAGCGAAAAGAAGACTATGTACAAATAGATCCTCCCTAAAACGCTTAGACTTGAGTAACGAGATGTTGTATAGCCTACCATCAGAACGCGTATGTAGGTGGATGCCTTGCTGTTCTACCCCGAAAGCAACCTTTAAGAGTACTGAGAAAAATATCCCAAACAAGGTAGGAGCCAAAACACAACCTTGACGAACGCCACGACGCACTTCAAAAGATGCTGAAGCGTTACCGTTATGAAGTATTGAGGCTTCCATGCCCTCGTGGAATGACCGCACTATCTCTAAGAGTTTCGGTGGGCATCCAATTCTAGCAAGGATAGAGTACAGCCCTTCTCTGCTCACGGTGTCAAATGCCTTGTTCAGGTCTACAAACGCGACAATAAGGGGGGATTGTTGCTCTCTACACTTTTCTTGTAGCTGTCGAAGAGAGAATATCATATCGACAGTTGACCGTTGGGACCTAAAACCGCACTGTGCCTCAGGGTATATGCGATCAGCAAGCCTTTGCAGTTTGACCAAAACGGCCCTGGCGAAAGCTTTACCGACAATGCTAAGAAGGGATATTCCACGGTAACAGTTGCAGTCACCGCGGTCGCCTTTGCCTTTGTAGAGAGTGACGATGTTAGCATCGCGCATATCCTGTGGCACATAGCCTTTATTCCAACATTTGGCCAGGTGGTTATGAAGGGTGGGAAGGAGGCACTCAAGTTTGACAATTTCGGTGGTAATATTGTCTCTACCTGGACTCCGTCCGCATTTGAGCTGCTTCACAGCTAGATGAAGCTCTTCTACCGTGGGTGCGGCATCTAACTCGTACCAGGTCGGCAGGTTCGAGGTGAGTTCCATTATTTCTGGCTGAAGGTCTACACGTTCCGAATAAATCCCAGTGTAATGCTCCACCCATCTAGCCATCTGACGACTACTGTTTCCTATAACGGAGCCATCAACTTCCTTGAGAGGTGCCGTCTTCTTTGGAGTAGGTCCAAGAGCTTTCTTGATGCCTGCGTAAACTCCACCAATGTCCCCCACATCAGCGCACGCCTGAATGCTGTGGCATAGCTCGTACCAATACGCGTTTGCAAAAAAACGAGTGCTACGCTGAAGCTCGGCTTTTGCCTGCACGAGTTCCTTACGCTCCTTATCAAGAGGGTTAAGGCGGAAATTTAAAGCGGCTTGGCGTTTGGTGTTAATTAAGGGAAGTAGGTGCTCTTGATTGTCGAGAAACCAGTCTTGAGTGTTTGCTTTTTGATATCCAAAAGCTTTGCCGGCAGTGTCAGTCAAAAGAGATTTAATTTTTTCCCACTCGACTTCTACCGATGCCGAGCTGTCCCAGGTTACAACTTCCGCCCGAACCAAGGCCTCAAACGATTCCACTGCCTTCAAATTCCGGATCGTGCCGAGGCTAATTCTTTTCCGTTGAAATGAATTGGACGAATGGATTCTCTTTGGGACGAGTCGGACTTTGGAGACAAGAAGACTGTGGTCACTGTCACAGTCAGCGCTGTGAAACGTACGGGTATGGAGTGTTTCTCGCAAGTCTCTCCTTCTAATAATAGCAAGATCTAATTGGTGCCAGTGTTTAGATCGCGGATGCATCCAAGTAACTTTTTGCATCAATTTGCCTTTGAAGAAGGTGTTGGTTACACACAGCTGGTGTCTAGAACAAAACTCTAATAGTCTTTGCCCACTAGAGTTTAGTTTGCCTATGCCGTGTACACCGAGACATTCTGGCCAAGCTGTTACATCCTGACCGACACGAGCATTAAAATCACCCAAGATATGCAGTCTGTCAGTTGGGGGTACTGCGCGCACTGTTTCTTCGAGTTGGTCATAGAATTGGTCCTTGGTCTCAGGTGTCGAATTAAGCGTCGGTGCGTAAGCGGAGATTAAAGTGGAGAAGCCGTTTTTTGTGTTAAGACGCAAGACCATGATACGTTCAGACACACCCCTAGGTATTTCGACCGCACCAATTAGATTATTACGAACTGCGAAACCCACGCCGTGTTCTCGTGTTTCCTGGGCACTCTTTCCCTTCCAATAGAAAGTGTAGTTAGCTTCACGAATAGACCCTTCGTCCTCGATCCTGGTTTCTTGCAAGGCTGCAATATCGATATTGAGTCTGTTGAGCTCAATATCTATACTACAGGTTTTGCGCGGTTCTTGTGCGCAATTTGAGCTTCGGCAGATGTTTGCGAAGCCCGTCCTCATAGTTCGGACGTTCCATGACGCAAAGCGCATGTAGACTGCATTTTTGTAGGTTTCCAAGTTTTTACTTTTGGCAGGTGATTTAGGTCACAGCATCAACGTCCAGCTGTAGAGCTTGTGCTCCGTTCACCCAGACGGAACAAGTTGATGCTGAGGCGGATCAGTACCTTATTGATCGGGGGCTGCCCGACTTAAGCAGGCGGTAACTGATCAGTGGACCTACGATGGATCCTCCTACTGTCAAGAGTGACCCCTGGCACCAGCACTTACGCCTATACGTGCCAGCTTATAACCGGTAACTGCCACTCCCCGTGTTGTTTTCCACTTGCAAAGCAGGTGGGCGAAGTGACCTCTTCGCAGATGCTACTGCGCCTGGGACAGACGACTTTATGGCAGCACGAGCTTGCCCAGTACCCGTGCCACCCTCTCCTCCTCCCCAGCAGGACCCACAGGAGAGACAAGTCAGTACATGTGGTGCTGGTTTGGTCGCAGGTACCTAGCTCATGCCTAAACGGAGGCACCGTTCCGGGTTTATTATCAGTTTTCCTTCTATTCAGAGTCTAGATGTTGGTTTCTGATGGTTGTGGATAACAGCGATTTTAAAGGACTGACAGGTTGGGACGCTGTTTGACCTATAAGCCCAACAACACGGGGTTTAGAGGAAAAAAAGGAGAAGGATACTACTGTCACGGAAAATAATGAAATGTGACACTAGCAGCTAGAGCAGTCCGGGGTCGCGTACCCGTAGTGAGCTCAGTCAGCTATCGGACAAATAACTGATAAATTCACCCTCTGAACTAAATGGCAACATATATCATAAACAAACATAAACAACGGAGATTACACTAAACAATTAAACAAAATTCTTTTTATATCCAAATCGGACCATCTACAACCACACACCACAAAAAAATCACATGTAAAGTACACATAAAACATATTACAAACCAACAAAGAGAATGACACTAAAATCTATAGTTTAATTTTGTTACTTTCGATAAATTTCGACAAGTATTGAAGCAGGCATGCATATGTTATCATCTAATTCTTTTTTTTTCGAAGTGACTACGCTATTGGCCTAGTAAGGCCTTAACAGCTTCACCGGACTACTATCTAGTATCTTATCAAGTACAATTTAACCACTTAGCCATCACCAGTAATGTCTAAATTACCTCTTGATGGAACGACGATGTAGAAAAATTATCATGAATCTGATTGTCCCACAAGTCGCTCGGCTCTGGTAGTTTAGATATTTCGCTTAGTATATTGTCATCAATGGAATCTTTATCGTTTTTCCGCGGCGACCGGCTGCGTCTTTTGTCTAACTCGTTGCGACTTCGATAATCCGACCGGCTCCATTCTCGATTCCTGTCTCTGCCTCTACTGTCTCGATCGTAATAGCTTCTATGATCACGCGACATATTTCATTACTTATTTGCACAATATACAATTATAATAAAAATCGAATATAAATTACAAACGCATAACACAATTGACTTTTTATGTACCTATGGATTCCTTCGCTTGTTATTTGTAACCACAGACTAAAAATAGGATACTACCTTAGGGATGCCAATTCGAATTCGATACGGTATAATTAATGTTAAAATTAAAATTGATTATTTTAATCGATATTAAATAATGAATCTCTAAAGCTATAAAATCGTGATTAATTTATTTCTATGTAGATAGAAATAAATATATAGAATAATTTACAATTGAATCGACGTATTCAAACATGGTACAAATTTTCACTTCATGTATACTAATATTATAAAGACGTAAAGTTTGTGACGTTCTAGGGAACAATCTCAGGAACTACTGGTCCGATTTTAAATACTCTTTCAGTGTTATATAGCTCATTTATCGAGGAAGGTTATATGCTATATAATATTATCATGCCAAGACCAATAGGAACGGAGCGTCTATGAAGAATGTTTCAAAATCGGGTTTTTCTTCCTCTTGAGAGCTTTCACTGCGTGTTAAGGTTAGTCCAAAATAACTATTCCACGCGGACGAAGTCGCCGGCAGAGGCTAGTTAGCTATAACGATATATGGCAGTAAGACCTCAATTCCCTTTATAAATGAATAGACCTTTAACAAATAAAAGATTAGCTATCTAATGGTACAATTTTAAATGTAGACTAGCAGATTTTTAAATTACTGGCAGGTTTTTACTTTATGCCTCCGAATACACATTTTTCTGATAAGGAAAGTGAACATTTTAAAATACGGAGAAGATTTACAAATTAAAACTTTTAGTATATCATAGGTAATTATAATTAATATGCTACAATAGAGACAAAAAAACATTTGTTTATTACAGTTGTTTTTTTATTACATTACAGTTTTATTACAATAAATTGTTTTTTGTTACAGTTACAGTGTTACATTATGATCAAATAATAGAGAATAAGTAAAATAAAAGAGTTTTTTTTAGCTCTTTTCTTTATAATTAAAATTGAAACATGGACATGAAACATCGATCGCTATTTTTTATTTTTTATACAAATAAAAACATAAATATTTATGAGAACGAATTTTGAATAACGTTTTTCTAGAACTCAATTATTACTTAATTGATACTACAGATTTTGTATTACATCAATTTTATTCGACTAGATCACATCTCTATACAACATATACTGTAGCTGTGGCCTATATAACATCTTTGTCGCAGTCATAGACAAGACACTGACTGCGTTCCACTAAGCCTCACAACGCTCATGCTAAGCACAGAGTATGTTATATAAATAGAGGTCGCACTCGTTCTTTCCAATCAGCACCTCTATAATATTAGTTTCGAACTAATATATGTTGGTTATAAATGTACATTTATAGCTATGTATGTATGCATACAGCGGGACTGCGTAAATCGTATACAAATTTTTGATCATTTTTATTTGTAATGAATATATTCATCGTAAGGCAAATCTAAATTTGTGTATATGCAGGAGTCAATGTTTATAAGGTAGATCCGGAGATAGATGAAATTGATTGTGGGAGGCAAGAAAACTTAAGGGAGCACACTCCCGTAACAGATACGTATACTAAGTGAATGAAAATAAATATTTGAAAGTTATCAGTTTGGAATGTCAAAATTAATTGTCATCCACCATCTTTTGTTATCAAACTTGCCAAAAAAATTATATAACAGTGCCATCTAGAGAGTGGATTGATAACCAAAAATAGACGAGCCTTTTCCATACAAATCCGATTCTGAGAATAGCGTGATGCTCACGACCGTGAGTTTTCCCGTTCCACTTACTTGCGGGCGTTACAATTCTCAGTATATAGTATTTTATCTATGGTTACAATCGTACACCCAAGTGGAACGCATAATGGGGCGTTTTGAGCTATCAGATATATAATACAAATGACGATCTATAAATAATAAAGCAAAAGTTTTAAGAGGTTATGTCTTAACAGTAAATTGTAATAATTATTATATAATGCAGGCCGGCGATGGATACTGTGTCACTCGGTGGTTGCCATTGTTTTTGGATTGTACTGTGCTTACCATTAGGTACAGTGCAGTCATTTTGCCATGCTACAATAAAAAAGAAAACTTATTTAAGTATATCGAAAAATAAATGTATAATTCAATTTTTATATGTAATTATAGTGCAGTATTTAATTAATTTGCATTCAAATAAAATAAAAATGTCTTTTGAGGCAACAGTAGGATATTTGGAGATAATTGTATATATTTTTGGAATATGTTTTATAAAAGTGTACAAATTATATAGTTTTCTCATTTAACCTTTATTTATTATAAAATCATAAAATATATTTTTTGGTTTAATAAAAAATATTAAATGATAAAAAAAATTATTAAGTGATTATAAATTAATTTCCTCTCAGAATTTAACGATTCCAAACATTATAAAATTATCAAATCTTAATTAACATAATTCATGTAAATATATTAATAAATTTAATTACTCCGTTAAATACAATATGTTGTTTAATATACATATTCTTTAATGCATCAAATAATGACATATTTACGGTCGCCATCTTTATTGAAAATTCCGCCAATTTTGTCAACGCCCACATCGACCAATCTCCAGACATGGGGCATCGTGAGCTTCGCGTGAGCGTATGTTATGACGTCATTAATGACGTTTTCGGCGTGACCGCAACGCTCTCAGTGGTCTAGTGAAACGGCTAAAAGCATAGATAAGATACTATTATACTGAGAGCTAAAAGGCTGTTGTGGGCCTGTCAAGTATTGACTACGCAGGTCAATTACTCATTTTCCACGAGATCTCGGAGATCTCAGCGTACGAAGAAACCGTTAGAAATCCGCTACTAGGTATACCGTAACGGCGATCCATAGGTTTCCAGCCATCACGGCTACCCTACAACGGCTCGCGCGCGCCGCCGTTCAAAAATAAATAACTGATATAAGATAGAGTAAATCCGTGTATTTACGTCTATCTTCCTGTAAAACGACCGAACAATAATAATAATTTTTGTTATTTATATTTTTAGACTACGGCGCCGACGCCGTTCAATTAACTTTAAATTAGATTTTTTTTAACATGCGTGTTTGCGCCCATGCACGCGTATCCTTTTCTCACGCCGCCGTGAGGGCAGGACTCCTCATTCGTTCCCGTACACTCGCGGTTCTTCAATGTTATCTCGAGCCGAGGTCGCCCCCGGATGGAGCCCCCGAGATATTACTATCTCGATACAGTGACTCACCTACATCACTTGAACTCACACATGAGGTCACCTCTCACATACGTGCACATATATACACATATGGTGGAAGGGTTTTGTTTTTTTCCCTTATGGAACTGAATCGAATAGTTTAGTTCGTTTCATTCCGATATACACGTATGTATTTGTGAATCATGCAATTTCGATTGTATGATTCACAAATGAATATATGTATGAATAACTTAGAATAGTTTAGCTAGGTCAGACGCGACTTCTCAGGTAACAGCCCAAGCCGAGGTGTGCCGTGCGCTCTTGTGTATATTACCTAAAAAGAAAATCGGCTGAGTGCCTTAAGCGCTCGCCTTAGTAGTCCGGTGAAGCTGTAAAGACCTTGCCAGGTCAATAGCGTAGTCAGTTCGAGGAAAAAAATACTGTCGTGGGCGGTGTGAACGTCTTGTGGAACACGCCCACTATATACTGAGAGTAGTATTAGTGGTGGTTATTATATATCAATTAGCAATTATTATATCGTTAATATCAGAAATAATTTTATTTCTTATAATTATATAAACAATGTTATAAGTATAATGTAATAAAAAGAAAATGATAAAATATCGATTACGTACAAAAATTTATAGTTTAAATAAACGTTATCTATCTGATACAATTAAAACTAGGTTACTAGACGGTAGACGGAATTAGTTAACATATTTTCTGCATAGATGTCACTTTTAACTTTATAAAGTAAATAATATTTTCACCGTTTTGTAAATTGAAGCAAATGAGATACTATGATTGGTTAAAAATAATTTCGAGAAAGAAAGGGGATGCAATATAATTAAAACATAGGAATGATTTCCTTCTTCTCACAAATATGTTATGTTAGACCAATAATAATTTGTTAAGTGTATTCGCGGAATCAAAATTTTCCTTGTAAAAGTCACCAGTATTCCGCGAATCAGTAAGGGTTATTCTTAAATCATTGAATTAATTTACATGTTAAATATCTGTACTGATACAAATAATATTTAGGAATAGTGCATTATAGTGAACTATGTATCTATACTAATATATAAATCTGAAGAGTTTGTTTGTTTGGTTGAACGCGATGATCTCAGGAACTACCAAAACGGATTTGAGAAAATCCTTCGGTTTTTAATAGCTCATTTATCAAGGAAGGCTTTAGGCTATATACCATCACGCTAAGACCAATAGAAGCAGAGCACCAATGAAGAATGAAAATCGGGCACTTTTTTCCTTTTAGGAGATTTCGTTAGTAGTAGTAATAATATTCGTTCAATAGGACAGGCGAAGGAATTAATCCATACTGCCAATTCTGAAGTTGTCAATATAGGTATTTCTTTATATATCCTTTAATCATTTTTCTTCTTTGTCCAAGTCTATAATATAATATAATATAGTCTATAAATATAATAAGTATGTAAATTTAACGCGTCTGTACTTTTTACATATTTGTACCAAAAATTGTTGCAGGTGTCTTGAAATAAGTAATGAAATATATTTCAATCATTTTTATAAATGTTTGTATGTCTGTTTGTTTGAACATGCATCACTGCTAAAGTACTTCGTTCTCAATAAAACCTCGCCAAGAAACATATAAAGCACATCATCGAGTAACATTTAGTCTTTGTTTCATTAAAGTTGGTCCTCTGTATCAAAAGTTATTGTAATATTAATGACGTAGAAAAGTAGATAAATAAACGGATTTAATAGATTAAGATTAATTTATTAGTCACTGTTTTTTTACATTAGGTTCCACGCGGACGGAGTCACGGGCACAGCTGGTAGATAATAAAGTTTTTGAAGCGAAACGTATTTTGGGGGGCCTTTAAATTCTGTTCGGCAACCTGTTTGTGTGACGAAAAGTGGTGGGGGCAAACTCTGTGCCGGGTAGAGTGTTGAAATCACCGATTCTCGTACGATCACCAAAGTTAAGCAACGTCGGGCGCGGTCGATATTTGGATAGGTGACCGCTTTTTTTTTCTTTTGAACGTGGGGAAATCCCTTATGGGTACGCCACCCCCCCGGGGAGAGGGTGGGTTATGTCCGACTCGCACGGACTAAAACCCCACGGTGTACCGACAGACCGTTATTGTGGGGGCGGCAAGGGATCGAACAAGCTAATCAACCTTGTAGAAACCGGGTACACACCGGCTGCCCCCCCTCGTCCGCCGGACCTGTACAATGAGGAGATGGGCTCCCCGGCCCATCCCCTCGGGTCCGGCTACGGTGGCGGAAGGAGTTGGACAAAGCGCCGCCTCCTCCCGCCTCTCATTCGTTGACGGAGAGGGCCACTTAGAGGGTCTACCTCGCGGGCCATCTCCGCCGCCTCCTTCGGCGAGATGACCTTCTTGCAGAAGGAAGCCATAGCTCGCCACGCCTGTTCGCTGCCGAGCATGGCCGAAACCACACTCGGCAGCGATAAGTCACTCCCTACCGCCGCCGCCAGAATGCGGCGCTGTCCTCCCCACGCAGCACACTCAAACAGAGTGTGCTGCGCGGTATCTTTGTTAGCGCCGCACTCATGACAGGCGTTACCACCCGAAACAACCGTGTCCGGTGAGTACCTGCACCAGCCGGAACGTCAGGGAGCCTCACTTCCTCCCTATCCAGTCCCGCAGGACCGGGCGGACGGCGTCAACGGTGTACGTCCCGAAGCTCGCATCCGCCAGGTCCTGCTGCCATCTTTCGACGGCGTCTCGGATAGGTGACCGCCTGAGAAAACCGCAAGGCGATTTTTTGGACACATTCTGTTGTTATTGTTCTTATTTCAAACTATCTGGGTAATCGTGGGTTATCTTCTTTAAATTGTAATTTTGATATTACTACGTAACCCCAATAACACTTTTAACGATTTTAAATTACCTCTGTTTAATTTTATAATTATTGCTTAGTATGATGATATGTAACATGACAGTTTAGATAATTGTTTGAAAAATTCTCCGTCTTTCAGTAAAAGCGTCTTTAACATCAGTTCAGTAGTTTTGGGTAACAGACCGGATTAGACAAGTACTTCAGTTTAATAACAGTTCAATCTGAATTAACCTACAGCGGCCATGATAGTCTGGTTGCGTTTTTTGGACTACGTAATTCACGTTGTAGCATCTTTAATCCTCTTATCGATATTAATTTATATACACTAAATTTTATCATTACGGCTTAGTTACTACGAAAAAAAAACAGAAATGACCTCTATGTGACAGTAAAAGTTTCATCAAAATCGTTGTAGGTGTTACGGAAACTAACAACAGATACTACAATTGTAATTTTTGTTTAATATCATACGAGGCAAGGCGCGTCATCTGATGTTAAGTGATCACCGCCTTCCATACACACTAGCAACACCAGGGGAGTCGCAAGTGCGTTGCCAGCCTGTGTTTGGGGGGAAGGGGTGGTGGAATGGGGAGAAGAGAGGGAAGGGGAGGTGGGCTTCCGGTGCTCTCACTGATCGAATGAAACGCAACAATGCAAGCATTGTTAGTCTGTGTCGGACGAGCTGACCCATTCATGCTGAAACCAGTAATAGCCTCAGCGTGGCTCTATCACCTTCACGCTTCATTTATACGCATAGATTGATGATGATGATGATTGTTCCGACCGGTTTCGACCATGGCGACCACTTTGACCTCTAAACTTAGAAATGGCGCTGATGCGCTCGAAGATGGCTTATGTAGCCTATCTTCGCGGCGAAACTTTCGTGCACATTGAGGGCACGTGAGTACGCCGTTCTCATAATGATATGTTATGGCAGCAGGAGGGTGAGCCTTTAACTGGCCGCGTTTGGTATCAAGCTTTACGCTGAGCCTCGAACTCGCGTACTTGGCTGTCCACCATTCTGCGCCATTTTGGCCGTTGTGCTGCCAAACGTTCCCAACAAGAGGACTCTATATTGCATCTCTTCATGTGCCGCTTTTGGATAGCACGCGTAGATTATATATACTAACTAGCTGACGAGGCCACGCGTTGCTGTGGCTCAGTTATTACATGTTGAATTGTATAAAACACGGCGCACCATAAAATAAACTGAAGTTGAAAAATAAATTCAAAATTAAAACGTGGCGCCCCCTATGAGATATCTATAATAGTCGGTTGTACAGTTTTCTGTCAAAAAACTAGCTTAAAGCGCCATCTGTTCGAGACTGATAAAACTTACAATTAATAACAATAATCAACATTGACATTCATTTAATTTGTAATTAAAAATGTAGGGCCCGTTAATGAAAACATAAATTATCCTATCTCTTATGTTGCACTAAATTATACATAAATGCTAACTTTCATGAAGATAGATTGAGTAGTTTCGGGAGTTCATCTTGGACAAATATCATGACGCTGGATTTTTATATATTTGACAAAAAAATGATATCCTTTCATATTAAAAAAACAAATATTTATTTTGGTTGACAGTCTGTCTCTGGTTTTTAGTATATTTTCTTACAATAACTTTTATATGAAAGAAATACTTATAGATCAGAATAGTTAATTTATTAGGTAAAAAAATACCACTATCATATTTGTTTACAATAATTTCTCTAAATTATCAAATGTTGAGTGATATAATGCACTGAAAATTGTTATACAATAGAAATAACAAAAAAATCGGTATTATAAGTCACGGCCGTAGGTAGGGGGCATTGTAGGGCGATGCCCTACCTTAAAAATACCAAAATTTAGATAAATTATTATAATTAAATAGATTGTTCATAGTTAGAGATGAAAAATATTGTAGCGATAGGTATCTACACTGTTCCGAACATACCACAGTTTGTGACATTCGAGGGCAGATCAATTATATTAAATTTTTTACTTTCGCTCTACCTCAAATTCGACTTTAACTACAGCCCTGCTATAAATTTACTCAGTAAAAGCATAATAAAGAGTTTAAGGGTTTATTGTTATAAACTCCTCAAGCATTACTATATCTTATTACAAACTGTATATTGTATAAAGGAAATACATAAAACATAGAAAATGGCAATGTGATGGAGATATAATACTAATATTTGAGAGAAAGAAAATAGCTTTATTGCAGCAAGTACAAGGCCTACGTAGTAATTAAAATATTGGGTATGCAAATATGTGGAAAAAAAAAGTTATAAAAAGATAAAATTACAAACAAGATATAATTATGCTATAGTACTGCTACAATTGAGTAAATATTTACTTGCATAATGTTATCAAAAATAAACAAATAAATCCAATAGATGAATTATAAATTTCATTTAGTAAAATGAGGTAATGAAATAAATAAAATAATTTAATAATACATTTACATAAAGATTGTAATTTTACGCTACATTATTTGCTATTGTTCATATTTAGTAATAAATCCAGTAATTTTTTAAAACTTATGCTGCCAATAATTTCATTGACCAGTGCATAAGGTCTATAGTCGATTGTATAGAGCTTAAACCCTTGAGGTTTTCGGGACTCGCGGGGTTAAAGCAATATGACTGGATCTCAAATGCAGCTGCCAAAACACAGCAGTAAGTTTTTGATAAGAGTTTTTTTATATGAGGCTGACAACCAGTAACACAGGCTTGAAAAACTATAACCATCATATTACGATTTCCTTCAGCGAAAACTCAAGTTCATTATATGGATCCTAACAAGTTACCACTAAAATTGGTAAACGCATGAGAATTGTAAAGAACCCTTTCGCAAACGGACTTCGATTTACTATTTCAGTAATTTTTACGGTTAATTTCTTGATTTACATTTTATTTGTAATAATAAGTCATCCGTAATCTTTCATATTTCTTGTGGAATACGCTAATTTTCCGATTTTCATTTGAAACTGCGTGAAACGCAACGAAAAGACGTGCTCGATGCTGAAACAGCGAGATTTCAACAACCGTACTTCACCTTTTACCTTCATCCTCATGTTTCTTGCCTGTGATGATGTCAAACTGCAATCATACATCGGGTCGTTGCACGGGCGGGGAAGCAAAACCATCGCGCCGGTCGAATCGCGGCCATTGTTGCATTGCGGCTACAAAGCGCTGTGTACGCATGCGCGCTAGCCGCGAGAAAATACGCGCGCGTAACACACAGACTATATATTCAAATATAACTTGATAAACAGTTAAAAATATAATTATTTTAAATTATAATTATATACTGTGCCTGTGTTATTTAAGAAAATATAATAAAAAATATTCTACAACATGAAATACAAGGTAAGTTTTTGTTTTTAATTTTACCCCACAATTTTTGTTAATACGCAAAAAAAGTAATTTTACAATTATTGTGTCATGTTTTTATTTTTAGACTAATATTATTTAAACTTCTTTTTGTTAATTATTTATCATGAATTAATGATGTATGATGGCGTACAATATTATATTTATCTATTTTTATTTTATACCATATTCTTTAAAAAAAATATTAATTTATGACAATATAAAAACCTTGACGGTATGTCTTTGATCATGTAAATTTATTATCTCCAGTAATAATCATTCACTTGTTACGTGGATATCATGATTTTAAGGCCATCATTGTTCAAAGTAAACAATCAAGTTGAGGTTTTAAGTTTTTCCTCAAAAATCGTATACAAATCTTTTTTTTATTGTAACTGTTTAGCTATAATTTATACATTCAACTCAAAACTATTCAGTATAAACTCAGAATTAATTTTACCAATCTATGCCTGTAATTTCGTTTTGGTGAGAACAGTTTTCTATTTTAGTAGAATTATAATTCTATTTTTATTTTATTATCGTTATTTTTTAATTGCGTTTTTTCGTTACAATTTAACTTTTTATATTACCTCTGTTAAATTTTGAATGCACAACCTAGTGCTTATGCAAAATCATAACATGTGTGGGGTGGTAGGGTTCTACAGCCTGACTGGGTCGCAATCACCATGTATAAGGCGAAAAAGCCCGTCATAGTGATTCGCTTCTGCGGGTCACGTTTCGGGATCAGTCTGTGCATATCCAGCTTTTCGCAGGCCGTCATGACAGCGGCGACCGGCGATAGATAGTGTGTCACTCGGTGGTCGCCTTTGTTTTTGGATTGTACTGTGCTTACGATCAGGCACAGTGCAGTCAATTTGCCGTGCTACTATAAAAAAACAATGTAGTCTAGTGTCTAGTACTAAGAAAATCTATGTCTATATCTATCGATAAAAGTCATTTCGGGATCGATGCGTGAGATCACCCGGCTTGTAGGCGAATATTTCAGGAATCAAACAACCATTAATGACGTTTACATGGTGTTATTTTATAATTTGGATAGCTATAATAAAAATATAAGGAACATTTAGGAAGGAAGGTAGAGGTTTTAAAACCTTGCACTAGTGATACTAAACTCAAAATAAAATAAATGCAGGTCTCCCACACGGACGCGTTTTATGGTGAAATTTGTACTAACATATGTTATCATAATACTATATATAAAAAATAAAAACAATTTCTATAAGCTATCCCAAGAAAATAGGAATAATAAAAATGTACAATAGTAATAGTAGGTACAATCCTTTTTGTTTATCTCAGAAGGTTTATCCAACGTTACCAATGTAATAGCCTGACAATTCATTTTCTATGACTTTATTAGAATACATCAATATTATGTTGTTTATATAAATACTAGCGGGTCCTGCAGACGTTGTCCCGCCTTGATTATGAAAAACTCCTTGACAACTTATATACTAAAACGTTCCTCATCAATCACTCTATCCACCGGTGAAAACCGCATGAAAATCCGTTCGGTAGTTTTTGAGTTTATCGTGAACAGACAGACAGACAGACGCGGTAGAGGACTTTGTTTTATACTATGTAATGATAATATTTATATGTTAAAAAACCCGTAAATTCAGTCGTTAGGCTAGTTTTCTGTTACCTAAAAATGACAATATAGCAAGCAAACCATATATCTTGAAGAACTTCGTTTCTTAACCGGAACGGTAGTGCCGCTCAAACAGACACTATAAATATCCTACCAAAGCTAAAGCCTACAGAAATATTGCGAAGCTAAAAGATCCATCAAATATTAGACTTCGTAATTATATATAATAATCATAAACATGTAGAGGTACAACAAAATAATCCCAAGGAGGGTTGATGACAGGCAGGCGGCCGATCGTAAAAATTAAGCCAAATCATACACCACAACAACAAACATGTTGTACCGACCCTACTCAGATGGGAGAAGGGTAAGAAGAAGAATATGTATATAATATACATATAAACTTTGCGGAAATAATCCTCTAAATAATAGTGATGCCAATAAAACAAAATACGTACGTGTGTTATAAAATTTATAGAAGCACCAAAAATTATCAGTAGAATTTCTAGAATAGCTTAGCCGGCGTTAATGTTGATTTTGAAAATAAATTATAACCCATTTTACTCGCTGATAATGTTGCTTTCTATAAGCAAAAGAATTTAAAAAATCAGTTAACTATATTTTGAGCGTATTTGTTACAAATTAAAAAAAGTCGAGGTAGTCATAAGGACTGCTGACAGAAGTGAAAACTTAAAACAATGGAATTTAAGCTGTGCACTATTTTGAATTTTTAAATTAATTACAGTGTGAATTATTAAAATTTCATCATTCGTAAATTGAAATTATGATCACTAGTCTCTCCTTCACATCTACGGGCACTCCCAATAATAAATATATAGGTACTTTTTTATACAGTTTATTAATTCGTCATACATATGATGGGCAGCACAATATCAATTTTAGATGTACACAGGCTCTTATACTATGCGCCGCTAATCTGACGCAAGCAGCGCAATCGCAATACAGTCGGTCACGCTTGCTAGCATGTCATGACGCGAAATTATAAATTTATCTCCTGCCAAAAACAAACCGCTAAAAGCGCCCAAAGAAGTTTTCACTGCAAAACTCAAATCTCCTTATAATAGTAAAGTTTAGATATACGGACATCTTAAATATTTCAATACGAAAGCTTTTTGAATGGACTTACTTTCCTAATAAAATTTTCAAAAAAAACAGTAGATAAATTAACAAAGGTCTTAAATAAAACATTGTTGTTTTTGATTCGAGATACAATGGAAGACACGAGTTATGTTTTCCTGTACGTCTGAAGAATGTAACGAAAATATTTAGTAAAATTATTGTCCGTACAGACCGACGAACTCCATTGTTGAATCATTATTTATAGTTAATAATAATACCGAACGATTTCGATCAAGGAAACCGTGTCACATAATAGTATATCTCATAATATATTTCTTTTATATTAAATCTAGCTATCCCCCTCTTTCCCACGCGTTTGTTTTTATCTGTTGTAATATATAGTTGATTTTTTACTAGCACTTACTATTGTTATAAATACGAATGTTAGTTTGTTTGTTAGGCTTTGACACCTTAATTACTTTTTTTTAAACTTCGGCCGTGTTATTACAAAAAATACTTGGTTTAAAAAAGTTTCCTAATAAATGCACCGCGCTTGCCCGAGGCAAGTTCGCGTTATCCTTTTTCACAAGTCTAACCTAACGTAACCAAAGCGAGACAAGAGAGAGTGCATTTCATATGAGACCTTTTTAAAGCCAGGGTTCAATACGTATTTTTTTTTATAATAACATTATATTTATTATTATAATAACAGGTTTTAACATTCGACCACAATCTAATCTGATGTTAAATGACGATGTAGCCTAAGACGGTAGTCACGCTAAACCTGGAGGGGATCTGGCTCTTAAGTGCAGCTGCCGGAACGTAGTAACAGATGCTTGGCGACAAATTTTCAACTTGATGGTGGTAGCCAGCCAGGAGGACTTAGAAAAAGCCGTACCACTATGCAAAACCGAACCAATCAACCTACTGAGCTGAACATCATAAAAATTGTATACACTTTGTCAGAGAAAAGGACACAAAGGACCATTCACTCAGACAAAAAGTACTGGTTGCAAAAGATTTGCCTAATATACTTAAGCCCAAGCGAAACCATCAGCAAAAGCTGGAAACAAAATAATTATTCTCAACATCAAAATAAGGCCATTTTCATGAGGATTAATTAAATAACATACAAGTTAATATAATACAAGATGGACAGTATAAATAACCTTTTCCATGAAGAACTACAAAGATGTGCGAAATTGCATGTCAGCAAGTCTTGGGATTTACAACCCCAAATATATCTGCGAATATTTATTTTTATATAAGTACTAGCAGAGTCTTCTCTAAGTGTATGGCCTGAGTGCATCTGCGTTCGGCGGTGCGTCCAGCGTCCAACGCGCCACTCAGGACACTCACGTATTAATGCATATATTTGAAACGAACGTCGGACGCGGCGCTACGCTCGACGCTCGATTATAGCGTCCACTCTGGACGTACACTTAGACTGTCTTGTAGTAGTTTTTATATGTTATTCATAATCTTGTATTATTTGAGTCTATAATTTGTAATATTGGTGACGTTTTACGTAATCATCATCATCACCAGCCTATAAGAGACCCACTGCAGGGCCATAAGCCTCTTTCCGTCCATACGTATGGGCGTAATCACCACGCCAGCCCACGACGTATTGGCGATTTCAAACTCTGAGAAATCCACAGTTTTATATTTTTCCACATTTTTTTTTATACCCGCACGGCAAAATGACTGCACCATGCCTGATAGTAAGCACAGTACAGTCCAAAAACAATGGCGACCACCGAGTGACACACTATCCATCGCTGGTCGCCGCTGTCATGCCGGCCTGCAAAAGAGTACCACATAGTACTACAAGAACATTTCTCAGGTTCAGGCTTCCCCACGATGTTTTCCTTCACCGTCAGCCGATGCTGTTACCAATTTAAGTTAGTAAATGTACGCGAAAATGTCAGAAAAATTCCTTGGTACATGCCGGTGTTCAAACCTGCGGACATCGAAATAATATTCCGCCGGTCAAACCACTAGGCCATCAGGACATTTTACATAATATAGTTCGGTTATTGCGCAAAAGTGGAGTGGATTGCAATTAATACCACAGAGCATGAATGCTGAGATGCTTCTTGGAATTTCTGGACTTCTTGGAAAGTTCTAACAAGATGGTCACAAAATACTTGTGATGCGAAAATCGTAGTAATAATTTAAAAAATTGATTGCTAAAACTATAAAAAAAGTACTAGTAAAAGCATTCTGTTTTGTTTTTTTGCCAAAGAGCAACAAACAAGCGGTCTGATGGCAAATAGTTATCATCACCTATGAACAATTGCAATACCAACTTAGAAGAATGTGTTTCAATTCATTTCTTCAAAGCCCGATTGGACATCCTTGTATGAAAAATCCCATTGAACATCAACGGTGCACTATGACTTTTACTGCAGTATATTGCTGAACGGAGTTGCCAGTTAGAATTGTTTTGCTTTGATTGCAAAAATATTTTTTTTTCTATAACCCTAGGGTTATACGTACATGGCCTCTATTGTATGTGTGGTAAAGCACACATAGAGATCTAGTGAACGCGTTTTAATTTGGGATCGTCAATAATGCGAATAGTTTGCCTGCTACTTGGTATACGTATTTCCATTATATCTGAGTAATTACGTTTTGTCCAGCGCCCGTCGAAATAGCTCACAAATTATAGAATTCTTTCTTATTAAACTCTTACCATTATATGTTCGCTAATTTAAACATTATCTTTATAGAAGACTAGTTGATTCGGCCATGCGTTGCTGTCGCTCAGTTTGCGTTGAACTACAATTATGATAAAGTATTTGGTATTATGGGGTAATGGGTCAGCCTAAAAATTTGATAAAGAAAAAGCGAGGTTACATAGTAAATAGATTAACAGAATACGTGCACTATAAAATAAACTGGAATTTAAAAAGAAACTCAAAAAACGTTGCGCTATATATAACAGCGGTATATATGACAGTCATTTAATTTGTAATAAAAAAGATTGAGGCCATTAATCAAAATATAAACTATCATATTCGTTTATGGCTGTCTCTCAAGTTGGACCAAATCTATACTAATATTATATAGAGGTAAAGTTTGTGAGTTTGTGACGTTGTGATTTTGAAAATTCTTTTACCAATATAAAGCCACGTTATTTGTGATTGTCATATGCTATATATCGTCACGCTAAGACCAATAGGCGCGGAGCAGCAATGAAAAATGTTTTAAAAACGGAGTATTTTTTCTTTTGAGAACTTCCGCTGCGTCAAGCCTAAAATAACTATTCCACGCGTACGCAGTCGCGGGCAGAAGCTATTAACTAATTATATTATCTATACTAATATTATAAAGAGGTAAAGTTTGTTAGGTTGTAGGAGGTAATATCTGGGGAGTCGGAGAAAAAATGGTCGAACGAAAACGTTTCTTACGAACGATGAGAGATATATAACGTTGAGTTATAGAGAAAAGTTGTAGCTTGATAATGCCTATTACCGCTCAACGAAGTTGGCAAGGGTCTGCTAGTTATACATAAATGCCAACTTTCATGAAGATCGTTTAAGTTCGAAGTTCATCGTGGACAAACATAGTAACATTTTATTTTTATATATGTAGATATAATTACATATTTATAATATAATGGGGATACTATAAAAGCCATTGCATTATTTTAACTCAAACAATATTTATAAACATTTTATCTATTAAACCCACTCAATTCTTTATCGCCCTAGACATGACATGTGTGGTCTCTGCCGCCCATAAATAAATTATATTGATCTAGATTTCAATTATATAAATGCCGTTACATATGTGTATTGTTATTTGGTACTATTTTACGAATGATAAATCATCCTTCGGTGACAAGATCCGTTGGTTCATCGACCCACTGACACTTACAACAATGGGCTCTGCTGAACAGTTACGTTATTTGCATCTAACGAAATGTACTCTGTATTATTTCATACACCTTTGATATATGTCAAGATTTGCATTGTATTTTTTGTTGACATGGGTACCGTAACATGATCCTTACACATCTTACTGTCATATTATAAGTGGGAGAGATTTAGAGTAGGTATGTAATGAAATATCTATAATATTCGGTCAAAAATAATAATAAAGATAAAAAAGGGGATAAATAATTATATGCTGTACATACTTGGTATTCTCATGATCACAAAACACAAACGGATACATATACTATGATCTTTATTAACAGCACCTTGTATATACACCCTACATAGGCTTCAACTACCATAGGCACAGCTCAACCGTATCAAGAACAAAGAAGCCCATAGCGCCACTCTTCCCCGCGCTATAAAACATCACTGACCTATAATACCAGGGAAAAGAAAACTCGCTGCTTTCTTTCCTAACATTGCTAACATTAAAAAGTCGATGTAGTCATAAGGAGTATCGAATAACATCATAAGACTTGAGACTCCCAAGCCAACCTCACCTGCACGTTGTGCACTGCTGAACAACGAACGAGGCAATGGTGAAAGCGGGGTGGTAGGGTTTTACAGCCTGACTGGGGCGCAACCACCATGTATATGGCGAATAAGCCCGTCATAGTGATTTGCTTCTGCGGGTCGCGTTTCGGAATCAGCCTGTGCATATCCAGCTTTTACCGCAGGCCGGCATAACAGCGACGATCGGCGATGGATAGTGTGTCACTCGGTGGTCGCCATTGTTTTTGGATTGTACTGTGCTTACCATCAGGCTCAGTGGAGTCATTTTGCCGTGCCACAATAAGAAAAAGGACTGCCGCCAGAAGTGAAAACTCAAAACAATGAAATAAACGTGTTCTCTTATCAAGTTAATTATAATCTGAATTATTTAAATTTCATAATATGTATATTGAAATTATTAACGTTAGTCTCGTTTTCTTATCTATTGGCACTCAAAACAATAATTATATACATTTTTATAAAGTTTATGAACTAATCATACATATGATGGGCTGCATAATTGCAGTACACGATATAAATATTAGATTTGCACAGGCTGCTATATTACGCGTCGCTAGTCTGACGTAAGCAATACGACCCGTCACGCTTACTAGTATGTCATAACGCGAAATCATAACTTTATCTCCTACCAAAAAAGTACCGCTCAAAACGCCTACAGAAGTTTTCACTTCAGAAAAAAGCGGGAGAGTTTGCGAGTATGAATGTATATTGGCACTCTTTGAAGCATTTTTACAGTAGTAGAGATTATATAATATAACAACATATAGACTTTAATATATATAGATATTGTTGAAATATACCACAATTCTAACTAATATTAGAAGTGTGAATGTAAGTTTATTTATTTGTTAAGCTTTGACATCGTGGAATTTTTCGTATATTCTGTCAGATTTACAAGAAATGACATAGGGTGCCTTTCTATCAGAAAAAGTACTGTCGTTGAGGAATAGGTCAAATGAGTTGGGATTTTTTTCTATCATCTGTAAGTATCTCGACGTACACTGTGTAAATCTTTAGAGTTGACAAACACAGACGAATTGCTGGCGGCCGTTAGTCATATAAAGCAACGTGTCTCTGTCAGTCTATTCATTAATTTGTTTATAATATGCAAACCGATTTACGGATTGAAATAACTCTTTCTTTATTTATGTATGCGTAAAGAATCAACGACGGGAATGTAATATGAAAAGGTATAACATATATATGAAAGTTGTTAAAATTATTTATGTTAGTAATTAAAATCAATTACAGCATTTATATAGACATGCAATACAGAAAATCAAATTACAAAAAGACAAACAAATACAACTAATATAATACAAATAATATAACAAATATAACTTAATAAACTATGAAAAAAATATCATGAAACTCTAAAATTGCAAAATTTAGTATTAAAATCGATTACAGCATTTATATAGACATGCAATACAGAAAATCAAATTACAAAAAGACAAACAAATACAACTAATATTATTGAATAACTTAATAAACTATGAAAAAAATATCATAAAACTCTAAAATTGCAAATTTTAGTTTACAATTGTAAAAGTCTATGTTATAATATTTTTTAACCAAGTCGTTATATGGACGTGATATTATCTGGAAACGATGAAATAAACGTTTTGTTATATTTGGAAATATGGAAACGATGAAATAAAGGTTTTGTTATATTTGGATATATGGAACAAACTATGAAGTTAAAAGTAAGTTAATTCGACGCAAAATTGCTACAAATACATTCTTTTATAATAGGGAATACCTTAGAATAGAAATGATTAAAATAAATAAACAGACCGTACCATAAATCTAATGTTTATACATAAATCACAGTGACTAAAAAGTAAACCAAAAACACTGTCTTAATTAATCATATTAGTCATTTACGACATTCAATTTGATCTCAAAGTATAGGTAATAAATATCGTGTACAAAAAGGTTATACGATAAAGATTTAAACACAAAATAAATGATGTAATGTTCAAAATGCTTAAAGAAGACACCTTGAACATAATTCTATAGTTCACGTGAACGGAACGTTTCGGATTGTATGCAGAGGCTTTTTAAGTCGCTGCAGCGACCCATAATATATTGGCGATGTGCAATGTCTCGCGATGCTATTTTCTATTTAAGTCAATCAAATTATTATTTAAAAACATCTTTAATCTTCCATCGAAACTGTTATTGGATACATTGTGATACGAACTTATTTATACATAATAAAGTTTATTTTTTTTAAATATTTATAATTTCACTAGCGGACCTGGCGGACGTTGTCCTGCCTTGATAATAAAAAAACCCTAAAAGTCAACCGCAACGCCACCTACCGGGTCCAATTGTGAATCTAAACCATTCTCGAATCCACTGGAACATGCACACAAAGTTATATTAAAATCGGTTCAGCCGTTTAGGAGGAGTTTAGTGACATACACACGCACAAAAGAAATTTATATATAAAGATTAAAGCCTATTTACTCTACTATTTACCCATAACCGGTTCAGACGTGCAGACGTCTCTCGACGCAACAGTCGTATTTTATACTGAATTTGCTTAAAATGCGTTGACAGTATATATTTTTTCTTATTCAGACTATATATCTATTGACACTATAAAGAGTAAATAAAAAAATTACAATGGATTTGACCCACCAGGGTCAGCAACATTATTACGATTTATATATATAAAACTTTATACGAATAGCATATTTAAAATAATAACTGGGAGCAATAATTAAAATTATTAACGATTCGGTATACGAGTGGTTAAAATGTAATGCAATAACGTACCGTTCATCGGGTGTTTTGTTCGTTTTATTCAAATGCTATAATAATTATGATCTGCTTAATTATGCAATCCGTCTCGTGCAGTTCGCGTCCGTTGCATAAATACTTACCTAGATGCGTGTGCGCTTTTGTTTGTTGCCTTTGATTTCTTTATTATAGAAAATTTGAAAGAAATGTTAAGCATATACTTACAAATAAATGGTTGAAAATGTTCCCCAAATATTATTTTTTGGTGTTTTATATTTTAATACCAGCAGTCCACGAGTTCCTACATGTTAAAAAATCAATTAAAGTAGTACAAGTAAATAAAACTGTCTTCTTTCTTTATATTAATTTTGGCAACCAATTTTCTTTCTAGTAGGTTATTACTGCCATTATCGAGTAGGTCATTATATTACAAGTTTCCTGCAATCATTTCAATGAATTGTTATTTTTTAAATGAGTTCTGCACAAATGTAATGCTTTATAGAGATACCATTGCAAACAAAGTCACGTTCGGCTGCTAGGAAATAAATAAAATTGGAATTAATGTTAGTTCAGGCTAATCTCCGCTACGATTGTATCGATTTTGATGAAGTTTTAATTAACAAATAGATAACTTTTCTTAGTATTTTCTATACTTTTTCAATAGGAGGTAAGCAGTGATAATAAAAATTAACAGCGGTACTTTAAAATCTCTAAAATACTTATACGTGCTAGATAGAAACGATAAAAATATAATAAAAATAGTACTTAATAACTTTTAAATAAAAATAACGTAGAACATTAGCGAATTATTAAAAAAAACAGCTAAACTGTAAAATAAGAATATATCCCGTTACACTGAAGATATCATTCAAAGAGATAATGTTTCGAATATTTTATTAACGTGATTAGCATCTGATTTAAACTCTAAGTGTGCAGTAAATATTTAAATAATCGACGTACGAGAACAAAAGAAAACTGCGCTAAGCCATTGAACGTTGCATAACACAAACAGTAAATAATACATGAGATGCATAATGCAGGGCCTCTGATGTTTACTTGTTTATGTGAAGAGAAAAAATTGTTTAAGTATTATTCTAACACTCTCCAGAGCTTCCCTACTTTTTTTTGGTTATGTTTTATTGATAGAATTCATAGCATATTGCATGAAATGAAATTAATAATGACACTAGAAAGTAAAAAAGTATTACAGTAGTCGCATGTGATGTTAAGTCAATTTATGCATCATATTATTGTTCGAATATATTCTAAGCATGAAAATATATATAATTGTATATTAAGGCACGGGCCTGCAAGCACGGGCTTGCAGTTGTAATTCTAGTTTTCTAGTTGTGGTAAATAAGCAATAGTAACTTAGATTCTGAAAAAAAATAATAATTGGGTCTGATTTAAAATATTTTTTATCGGATAATTGTATTTATCAAATCGAGGATACTTTTCTAATCACAATGAAAAATATTATATCGACAACGGCAAGAATAACCTAAAAGTATGAAAAAGAACCACTCTAAAATATTTATTCGAATAATTCCATTTTATTTACTCGCATTTTTGAAGAATGATAAACTATTTCAGACGCTTAATAGTAAAGATAATTATGAATATAATTTATACATATAAATATAACCTCAGATTTTATACACAACACTGTATAATTGGCTTCCCATGGGCGTAATGACGAAGACAATTAAACCAATAGAAGGAAATATGGGCATAATCACTACGCCAACCCCGACGTACTAACTATTATTTATTCTCCCTTATACAGTGGTATCACAAACACGCTTTTCGGGTTGAGTTTTTCTCTGTTTTTCATCACTATCAACCGAATTAGTAAATGTACGCGAATTCCAAACAATTCGTTGGTACAACGCCGGGGTTCGACTCTGTGGTCATAGGATTGATATTCCACCGGTTAAATCCACAATCCATCCATATGATTTTTGAAACATTTTCTTTTATACACTCTTTTCTTGACAGCTATTCTGAAGTGCGCTTACAGACATTTGGTGATTCATTTTTTTATATACAGATATGTAAAGAAATTAGTTTTATAAAGGAAAGGAAAGAATATTCATTAAATGTATATGTTCGTATAAATTTATTACAAACTTTATTAATATACATTTAGACATCTAAATTAAATACTTAATTAAGTATGCTATACATTTTGAGACCCTTTTTTAAACATTAATCTTATAGTAATAGTATTACGGATACCACTCATAGCCGTTTTGTAATTAAATTCTTAGAAACGGTAGTGTATTTCATGTTAAATGCACTGTGCTTCATTCGAAATATCATACGCTGTATAAATTTATTGATGTCCGGAAATTGTTTGTTTTTAATGTCATGCCTATTGTTTTAAATTATTATGAAAAGAACAGTTAAAAACGTAAGGTTTTATATCACCGAGTTCTTGTTAATTTAGTGAATGTTTTCCACCGCTATTTGACCTTCACTAATACTTTGTAAGGTCCATAAATAATGAATTATAATTGTAATATTGGAAATCAATTATATAAATAAAAAATATTTTACTAACAACTAGCTGTGCCCGTGACTCCGTCTACGTGGGATCTAATGTAGAAAAAACAGTCAGTTATAAAATCACCTTAATATATTAAGTCAATTTACTTATCTACTATTCTCTCGTACTTAAGTCAAAGTCGTCATTAAAATTACTTTTAATAGAGTGAACCGATTTTAATGCAACGAAGACTAAATATCAGTCGAGAATATACTTAAAAATTTCTTGGTTTCTTGGGGTTTTATCGTAAAGGCAGTACTTTAGCAATGATGTGTGTTTAAACAAACAGAAAGACAGATACAGAGATAGGCATTTCTAAAAATGATTGAAATGTATTTATTACTATTCCAAGACACCTACAACAATTCTATAAAAATCATTCAATATAAAAATCATCATTCATAAAAATCTAAAAAGTACCTACAGATACGTCAGATTTACATTATTATTATTATAGGTATAGAAAATAGAAGTTAACATGAGTAATTACTACTTAAAAAAATGATGACTTAGTTGGTAGCGTATTTGGACACCGCGTCGACGGACGTAGGTTCGAATTATAGCAACTGAGTCGGCGGTTTCGTGGAAGAAAACACCGTGATGGCACCATAGGATGGTGGTAGGACTTTTTCTAACTTATCTACCAACCTTTTTTTTATAATACACTGTGCGACGCTTGACCTCAGTCACACCTGATGTAAAGTGAGGACGAGGCCTAGGATATAACTCGTTCACGCAGTAAATGCACATTCACTCTTCTTTTGAAGATTACTACATCATATGCTTCAGGAAAAACAGACGCAGGCAGCGCATTCCACTCCCTCGTGGTTCGCATAATAAATGACGAAGCGAAGCACTTCGTCCGGATGAAGGGTATGCCAACCGTGAGTGAATGGAGGTCTGTACGGCGTCTGGTAGTCCTGAGATGAAATGGAGACGGTGGTATTAGTTGTTGCAGATCTTGTGCACATTCCCCAAAGTGTAGCTGATAAAACACCACAAGACAAGCGAAACAACAAACATTTTTCGTTTATTTATAGTTATTTATATTTTCTATATTATTATATTGATTAACAGAAAACAATTGTCATAAGAACAAAGTCGCAAGCTACGACTTGTATAAAATAAATCATGAGTATTACAATAATTAAATATATATTCATTTTATATTTTTTACCACAACTTCCGTTAATTGATGGGTGTATTTTTTTAATCCGTCCCAAAAGGACTATTATACTAATGTATTTTATAATTGGATCTTATTTTGAATGATTTAAATTTGTACTAGAGTATTTCCCTCACTGATTGGCCGCGGCGATTTTTTTACACCGTTTCTCAAACTAAGATGTTACGCAATAAAATGTAAATGTTATAATCTCGACAGCGAGGTCAGAGAATTTCTAATTGAGTTTTTATTGTATTTCAATCGACTAGCTTCTGCGAGCAATGCTGAAATTTCCTAGGGAAAAGCGTACACCATTGGATTCGGTTGCAGCTATGGTTTTCGTCATTATAGATTTGGTTTGGATCAAAATGTTTGGAAATTAATTGTGGTTTTGTGGACACTAACATAAAACTCTGGTACAATAATGATTCAAAGTTGACGTTCAGTGCCAATGAGACGGAGAACTTGAAGCAATACTTAGTGCACGTATTGAAAAATTGGCTGAATGCAAACACGGTAAAATTGATCATAAAACAAGACTATATATACTCTCTTTTTTTAACGATATTTCCCACACTGAGAAACACACCGTGTTTTGCAGAGAACTACACGAACATACAATTAAAGGACATAAGCTCATAAACTAAAAAGATTTAAGCCCACAACACTAGCTCTATAGTTGCAGTTAGACAATCTTTTAAACCACTGCACGAATCGTTCTCTATTCTTGATAATTTCTCTGTAATATACTAGCTAGTTATAAGCAAATACATTACCGAAAAAGATCATAAAATTGATCTGAGTAGAATTCAAGCTAATTATATCAATTACGTGGCAGTAGCTAGGCGATCCTTTAAATCACTGCGACAACCATTTAGTCTCCCTTTTTGATGATTTGTCTATGGTATATTGGCTAGCTAAAAGCAGTTGCATTATGCACCAAAAGTTATTTTTTATATTGTGTGTTGGTTTCTACTTGAAATCTTACTACATTTTAAATGACAATTCAACGAAGACAGTAATAACTAAGCCTAAAAAGGGTCTGGTTCTTAAGTACCGTTGTTTGAACGTACCAATATGTACTTGGTGATTTTTCACCGACAGTGGTAGCTAACCAAGCGAACAAAAAACACCACGATGATATCGTTTATTCTGGTTCATCAACGAAAGCACAGCTGAGGCTCAAAATAGCTGAAGAAAAATGAAATAAGAAAGCTATTTATGATACCCCCCTAACTAATTATCATACTTAAGTAGAAAATTCGTCTTCAAACCCTTACATGT